>CATQJL010000001.1:102088637-102154020 GCA_958299035.1 Cylicocyclus nassatus | reverse complement strand
AAGCAGTGGTATCAACGCAGAGTACTGCTCGAAGTGGAAGATGCCTACCAAGGTTGCTAATTCGCGGCTTGCGACGGAGATAGCGGCCCCAGTGTCAATAAGGCCTAATAGTGCTATACCATTCGCTTTGATAGGAATTTGCGCGACAAAGAAGTGGGTATTATCATATAAGATAAGACGTGAACCGGAGCAATTGTTAGCTTAGGTGGCCATGCGTGCGAGGAGTCTAGCGCAAGACGAGTAAGCTCGATCGACTGTTCCTCTAAGGTACTTGCTAAAGGAGGTATAGAAATAGGGTTGCTAGAGGATGAACAAATGAAAGGAAGCGGGCGCAACGGAGTGTGCGAATTAGAAGGAGCTATACATGAGAGAATACCAGCATAGGATACGTTTGATATACAAAAGAAGTAACTTCTTGAGAATTGCTAAAGTCACAGCTACGCAGCAAATAGGTATCCATGCTTTATACGGAGAAAACCCTATCAGGGCAAATAGAAGAGAAGAGCTGCTACCAGATTGGGAATCAGGAGAAACTTGAGAAGAGTAACCATTGTTACCTAATGCACCAATGATTTTGTGAAAATTCTGAGCTGTCCAAAGTTCTTGTAACTGATGCTCTTGCACGAGCTCGCTAAAGTTCGTAAGCACTAGATTATGAAAGATTGTAAGAGATGGAATGAAATTAACATCATGAGGAACAGAAGCCAATGAGATATTGTGAATGTGTAGATTAGATATTTTATTGCACCTTTTGGCTGTTGCTCGGACCATCACCTAACAGTAACGAATTGCTATCTAACCCCTACAATGGTGCATGCGCGTCAGGGGTCCCAGTTTCCCGACACCGCGGTCGGTGATCTCCGGCATTGCTCGTACAAGCAGTGGTATCAACGCAGAGTACTACTTTGGACCCCAGCTCAGGAAGAACTTTGCTCATATATTCCCATCTCCAAAATGCGCGGCCACTTGCTAGGAAGAAACATCTGGATTAGCGATTCGAAAGAGTTTGCTTTATCATGGCGTAGTGACAGTCCCACTTTAGACTGCGGTAATTCCCTGACAGTTACTGATCAGGGTTACGCAATTGCTAAACCTAAGCGACTAGCACGTTCCACGCAGAAACAAGTGGGGATAGTAAACCTAGTGGGTCTTCTTGGGCCACCTTCATTGATTCTCATAATTGGGTACTTACTTCAAACGCCGATCCGTTACCTTGCGCCAAACTCCGCCCCTTTTACTTCTCTCTTCCTGATGGAGTTCTCCAGTATGACGCACTTTCCCATTCATTTTCTAAAATATCTAATCTACACATTCACAATATCTCATTGGCTTCTGTTCCTCATGATGTTAATTTCATTCCATCTCTTACAATCTTTCATAATCTAGTGCTTACGAACTTTAGCGAGCTCGTGCAAGAGCATCAGTTACAAGAACTTTGGACAGCTCAGAATTTTCACAAAATCATTGGTGCATTAGGTAACAATGGTTACTCTTCTCAAGTTTCTCCTGATTCCCAATCTGGTAGCAGCTCTTCTCTTCTATTTGCCCTGATAGGGTTTTCTCCGTATAAAGCATGGATACCTATTTGCTGCGTAGCTGTGACTTTAGCAATTCTCAAGAAGTTACTTCTTTTGTATATCAACGTATCCTATGCTGGTATTCTCTCACGTATAGCTCCTTCTAATTCGCACACTCCGTTGCGCCCGCTTCCTTTCATTTGTTCATCCTCTAGCAACCCTATTTCTATACCTCCTTTAGCAAGTACCTTAGAGGAACAGCCTATCGAGCTTACTCGTCTTGCGCTAGACTCCTCGCACGCATGGCCACCTAAGCTAACAATAGCTCCGGTTCACGTCTTATCCTTATATGATAATACCCACTTCTTTGTCGCGCAAATTCTATCAAAGCGAATGGTATAGCACTATTAGGCCTTATTGACAGGGGCCGCTATCTCCGTCGCAAGCCGCGAATTAGCAACCTTGGTAGGCATCTTCCACTTCGAGCGCATCCCAGTAGACACCGCCATCGGAATGGCGGGCATACCCATAGGTCTTCTAGGATGCGCGCGTCTTAATCTCCAGATAGGATCATACCACATCTCTGCTGTCGTACATTTTACTGATGAATCTTCAATCCCCCATCATGCAGCCTCTTTTAATCTCATTCTGGTAACAATGTATTGTCTCAACTCCCACCTTGGTCCATCAATTACACAAATCATACTTTTATTGTTATTGGCGAGCAAATCCGAATCTTTGGCACTGCGTCACAACGGCTGCAAGCGGAAGTAGAAGGAGATGTTATCGTTCGTGTTTCAGAAACAACACCTTTACAACCTGGAACCGAAACGTATGTGCCATGCTATACTTCTTCGAGCCCCACGGTGCCGGTCATGCTGGTGACGCAATCCGAGGACCTGCTCCAGCGCTCTCACTACTGGTCTCTCCTACGGTATTCTCCGCAGGTAAGACTCATATATTAGTTTCAAATCCTACTAGTAGCCCCCAAGTGTTATATGAGGATCAGAGAATTTCTACTGCGGTTCCCTTAGTAAAGGAGAACGGGGTACTTTCGGACCCTCGGTGTTTTTAGCATGAGTTTGTTTGCCTTACAACCTCTTGCTGCGGCTGATCGCTGTCCCCCTCCAGAACCCAAAGCTGATTTTGTTGTTGAAGCAAACCCGAAGTTTCTGACAAAGAGAAAGAGCAGTTACAAGCTCTCTTTTACGAGTTTCGCGATAGGATATCCCAAAGTTCCTATGATCTAGGTTCATATGATTGTGAGGCAATCCACATTAAGACCACTATCGAAATTCCTCCTACTAGGTTCCGACCTACCCGTATCCCTGTTAAGTTCCAGAAGGAATTTGACGACCACATTAATAAATTGTTGAAAGCCGGTAGGATTAGGGAGAGTGATACCCCATGGGTTCATAACACGGTTTTAGTCAAGAAGCGCGATGGTACCCTTAGCGTTTGTCTCGATTTTCGCCCACTAAACGAATTACCATCCCCGACCATTATCCTTTATCCCGTATTGACGATATCCTGGAAAAGATTGCGGGTAACAGATACTATACATCCCTCGACCTAGCATCTGGGTACATGCAACTTCTACTTTCACCAGAGAGTAAAGTCAAATGCGGTTGGGCAATGCACCGCGGAGTTTACCAGTTCGTTCATCTCCCCTTTGGACTCAAAAACGCCGGCGCGTATTTCTCTCGTGCCATGTTCCGTATCCTAGCCGGTCTGGAAGAGAACTGTCTGGCATACCTGGATGGCATTCTCATCTTTGACAAAGACTTCCCAAGCCATCTAAATTCTTTGCGTAAAGTATTCCGCCGCTTTCGCGATTTCGATATCAAAGTGTCAGGCAAGAAACTAGTCGACATCGCGCGTTCCAAAATCACCTTTTTGGGGCGTGAAATTTCAGGAGATAGTTATTACCCTTGCGATAGGAACATCCAAGCGGTCAAGCGCCTTCCGACCCCTTCTACAGTAAAAGAAGTCAAACGTTTTTTGGGAATGGTTAATTTCTTTCGAAAGTTTATACAAAATTTCGCCGCCATAGCAGCACCCCTGTACGAACTAACCAAGATAAAGCAAAATTCAAATGGGGTCCGCGCCAGCAACAAGCCTTTGACGAACTACGGAATAAACTCATAACCAAGCCATGTTTGGCGTTCCCTCAAGAACGTGATTTTATCCTTCACACGAATGGCAGCCAAGTTGCTATAGGCGCCGCGTTATTCCAGCAAGCAGCCAGCGATGAGAAGTCCCTGTTCATAGGCTATTACAGTAAAGCTCTATCCCAGTCCCAACAAAAGTGGAGTCTCACTCATATAGAACTTTTTGCAATGGTAAGCGCTCTTCGTTTCTTCAAGGCCACTATTTACGGGCATCTGACCCGTATTTTCTCTGATCACAACCGCCAATCACCGCCCATTGACGTATCTTCACAGACATAATAAGACCCATGATAATTTAGCGCGATGGGTAATCGAGTTGCAAAGTTATAACATAAACCATAGAATATTTGAAGGGATCATCAAATGTTGTGGCCGATTGCCTTTCACGATCAGTCAACTCTCAGACTCAGTTTCAGGATAACCTCCAGAGTCCGAAGACATAGTAGAGTTTCCTATGTGTCTAGCGGTACAAGGATATTGTTTGCGCTCTCTCCCACCAACTAATTCCTCCCTCGTTACTCCAATTGCGATTAAGCATTACGATGCCTTACTAGAACAAAAGCGCAACCCAGTCTGTAGCCCTATCATGTCTTTCCTGGAAACAGGGCAATTTCCTGAAAATGTCTCGGAAACAGATAAGGCTCAGTGGCTTCGGTTAGCTGAAGATTGCCACCAACGCGCAAATGGTTGTTTGTACCATCTTACCAAGTCCCTGATGGGGTTACTCCGTTTTTGTTCCTGAGCGTCGCCGGAAACTCGGCACGAGCACCTAGTCGCTCCTACTTTAACGAAGCTGAGGCCGAAGTCTGTAGAACCATCGTCACTCGCCTTCTCCAACGTCATGTGTCTCCCGCTGCCATCAGTATTTTGACGTTCTATAAGGAATAGATGCGCCGGTTGGCGGACTTTGCACGAGAGAACCAAGTCGAGCTCGCCACTGTTGATTCCATCAAGGCCGAGAGAAGGACATCGTTATTCTCCTCACCACCCAAACTGATTTTGAGCCTACTTCTGGCGAGTTCCTAGATGACCAAAAACGCATGAATGTTGCGCTCACCCGTTCCCGCCAAGGTTTGTTCGTGCTGGGCCATACTGATTCACTTCGTCGCATCAACTTCTGGAATCGAGTGTTGGCCTGGGCCGAGGAACGCCACGCCGTAGTACCTGCCGCTCAACTGGACCAGTATCTACCTCCTGCACAACGGTGGGATTTTCATAACCAGTTCTCTTTATACATACTTTCATTATATATATATATATATATTTAGTTGTTTTCTTTATATTCATAGACATTATCTCTTTATATTTTATGATATACTACATACCTTTATTTATACACTTCTTTATATACATCCTTATATACTTCTTTTCATATACTTTGCTTTGCATACTTTTTCTTAATTAGAAGTCCAAGGACGGACTTGTTGGTAAATAAGGGAGGTGTAAGGGAAATGCTTTTGCATCTCCGTTTGCATCTTCGATGGAATGCCAGAAGACGTGATTGTTTAGGGCGTGACCGACGATACGAAGGCTCGAGGAGTTGCTCCTTCGCCCCGACACCGACCGGCCGTTCTACCGTACCCCTCCACGACTCTGGCTGATGCTGGACCGATCCAGTGCTTTATCCAATCTCCATGCTCAACCACTCCACCGATGATCTCCTATTGTCGACTATTCATATACTGTCCTCTGTCTACATTGATGCCTTAACGATAAACTACTTAGTACTGATCGGTGATCTGT
The DNA here is from genome assembly GCA_958299035.1 of Cylicocyclus nassatus. Lineage (NCBI taxonomy): Eukaryota > Metazoa > Nematoda > Chromadorea > Rhabditida > Strongylidae > Cylicocyclus > Cylicocyclus nassatus. The sequence goes on along the minus strand of CATQJL010000001.1, from coordinate 102,148,589 downwards.
TCTTGCCAGCCAGAAGCTCGCCTCCACTGTCGCTACGCTTACTCTTCTCGTCCCAACCTTGGTCGATTACGGTAAAGCCTTTGATAACGTCGAAAACAACGCCATCTTGTCAGAGCTGGTCGATCACGGATGACACAGTTTACATGACGAAAATGGCCTCTTGCTACAAGCATTGTACGGATGATGTAGCTAATTCCCCGACCCTGCCCGTCCCAGTCGGCAAATGGGTTCGGGAAAGCGACACAACTTCGCCTAAGCTGTTCACGCGGCCTTGCAGTGGGTGTTGAAGTCACTGGACTAAGACGAGAGAGACATACGGATTGATAGAAGATTCCTCTCCAACCTTCGTTTTGCGGACGACATCGCATGCCTTTCGAGCAGTACCACTGAAGCGGAGACGATACTGAAGAAACTAAACGAAGTAGGGAAAACGATTGGATTGCGGTGTAGACTAAAGAAGACTCAGTCTACTGAGCTCTTTGCGAAGATGCAGAGAATTGGAAAGCATCCTCATCAAGGAGATTTCTTACCTGTACCTTAAACGTTCGATGAACCTGGAGAACAATTTGAGGGAGGAACTCAACGGGAAAAAAAGTCTGGTACGCCTTTGGACAAGTGAAAAAAGCCATCGACTAGCTGACGGACTTCGGAGCTGTAAACCCACCTTTTGACTCATTCTGCAAGGCTCTGTTACGCAGCTGAGACATGACCAGGTACTAAAGCCACTTACTGCACGGACAACTCGCAAAGCGCTGGAGCATGTCCCGAACAAGCGACAGCTAGTCATATTTTGTGCAGTATGGATAAAGAATGTCCCTTTTGTGACCGAATGGGAGACGATGAGAAAGCGAAGCAGTACCCCTCATCAGAAGAACACAGGCGACATATGCACGTTAAGAACATCAGATGGGTTCTTCGCATACCTTATAGCCTTTAGATGGCGTAGTCTCAAGCAAAAGGGTTCAGTGACTTAGGGCCGCATGCACTAACATCCCCGCGGGGAGGAGATCGCAGCTTACGATTAGAAGAAAGCTTTATATTTCGAAACTCCAGACACCTGGATTTCACGTTGTGTACCTATCCGTAAGTATTCCTACTACCCTTCACTATGGACATGTTGAAGAGGAGCGAGAAGTTGTACGAACCGCATTTTCCAGCTTTAGTATGATCCCTGATGATCCCCGGCGCTTTTCTTTAGAGTCATTTTTCTTTCTCCGAAGTTAACGAAAAACCTCCAAAGTTGTGCAGATTATCTAAACCGACAGTGCTAAGCATGTTGCTGATAAGAACGAATGATGTTTTGAAGTCATGAAATTTTCGATGATCCACAGGTCGAAGATTGAGGTTTACCGAAAAATTCGACTTTTCAAAAACTCATTTGTTCTCATCAGCAACATGCTTAGCACTGTTGTGTTAGATGTTCAGTACAACTTTGGAAGGTTTTCGTTAACTTCGGAGAAAGAAAAATGACTTTAAAGAAAAGCGCCGGGGATCATCAAGGATCATACTAAAGCTGGAAAATGCGGTTCGTACAGCTTCTCGCTCCTGTTCAACATGTTCATAGTGAAGGGTAGTAGGAATACTTACGGATATGTACACAATTTGAAGTCTATCTGGAGTTTCGAAATATAAAGTTTCTTTTAAGCTGCGATCCCCTCCCCAGCAGGGAGGTTAGTGCATGCGGCCCTTAGTCTTCTGGTCCCCATTTTTCAGTGCTCGGTCGGACTTTGACACCAAGTTTTTTATACTGTTCATTAAAGGGAAGCCTAAAGTTTTCAATACGGCTTCTGATTTTTATCGATGCCAAGACGTGTTTGATTTGCACATCAAAAAGTAAAATCTTCCCAACCACAAAAATTCCACAATTTTTCTTCCTACAGCCATTTTTTTGTGCAATTCACAGACTTTCGTCCAAATCATGGGTGATCTGATTGAGAAGCCTATTAACTTCTGATCCGCAACTGCACTCGAGTCTTGCGATTTGCGCTCAGAAATTACAACCTGTCAAACTTGCTTCTGACTACAACTCTTTTCGCAGCTGGCGTCGCTTCTGCGGGAATCGCCACGCCTGGATGATGGGTCCAAAAGATGTGTAAGGCATTACCCCAACAATGTTCGCAGTAATCAAAGATTTGGTCCACCCTATGCAGAACGACAGGACTTCAAAGTCACTTACTCAAAAAATGGTGCATTTTTAGGGGCAAAAAGTGGTCTATTTTTCGAACTTTCTGAAAAAAATTTTTGCAGGTGGTCCTGCAAAAACATGAATGGTCCCCTTAACAGCTCCAGCAGACCTTTATATGACTACAGCATTTGGGCTTTCCAGATCTCATCCTGCCTGAGATAATCCTGCACAATAGGCTACTTGCGAGGACCTTTTTTCCCTTCTGCGCATGCTGGTGGACCGCATTGAGGTGCTGAAAAGCCAGCAAGACAAATATATGTTGTGGACAAAATTCTCTTTGCAATGAAATTTGTAGCTCTGAAAAAGGATCAATCTGCTTGAAGTTACAGCGATTTGAAAAAAATTTTCGCAAGTGCCCGGAAACTTTCTTTACAACCTAATAATAGAGTATTTTTCGTAGCTTTCACCCCATTGTATGCCGTACACCTAGTGCTTCGATCTCTTGCCATGTGAGATGATGTGCGCTACATCATGCGAAATCCCACAAAATATAGCCTCTTCGGTGCCTTGAAATCATCTCCACGAAACAAGACCTCGGCAGGAATTTTTCCATTTTCCAAAAAGAGGAACGGACCTGCCAACTCCAACGAATCTAGTTCGATACCTTTCGTTGATCTTTGAACTTATTCTTTTTGATGCATTTTTGTGTGTAAATTAGATAAGTAAATGGATCTGTGAGTGACTTGTGGTAGAGTGGAACAGTCCTATGAAATATCTGAGTTTGCATTTGTACAAGAATAAATATTATTATTTATTATTTTCCAAGCTAAGATAAATATTACTACAAACAGTGGATTACATCTATCTACAACAATACTTTTAGGAACGCAGATATCATTGTGGCTTCTCCATGGCTGAAGCTTCGCGGAGTGCTCTTTCTCGTTCTTCTGCAAATATACTTTTGTGGAGGAAATTTAAGCGCATCAAAAACGATACTTACTCCTCTTCTCGGCCTTTTTCCGCCTTTTCCTTTCCATCATAAGAAGTTCAGCTCTGGAGTTATGATAAATCTCTCGGAGATCATTCAATCGCTTTTCAAGCATTTCTATAGCGTCTTCGTTCAGTTGTGAGAGATCGCCTAAGATAGTTTCAGTAAGTTGCAATCCACAAAATTCCGAAGTACAAACTTACCAAGGGGTGGGAGACCTAGGAGATCAAAGTTATCCAAGGAATGTTCTTGCTCCATAATTCGTAAAGTCTTGTTCTTCATCGAAATAAAAGTATCACGAACAGTGAACTAGAAGAAGCGCGTAAACAAATTGAATCTCTGTCTCTATCCTTGAAACAAAATCAGGCAGCTCTCGAAAATTCTAACGCTCGCATTTCGGCACTTGTGCAACGAAACGAAGAGCTTGCCCACTCAGCTTTTGGTCACTGTTCTACATCGTCTTCTACATCTACCCTTCCTAAAGTTAATGCTTTGTTTTTCGCTTCTGTTGTTATGTCTTGTTGCTTCCTCTCTACTTACTCTCAGCCTGTGTGGCTGTGCCCGCACGATAAATCTGATCCACTTAGTCATATCCCTCTCACATATAACTGCTCCTATCTAATTCCTAATATAACTAATCCCCCTGTTCGTGCTACTCTTCATGTTTACCGACCTAATTCTAAGCGCTATGACACTCCAGCTACTTTATGTAGAATAGTTGAGCAGTCGGTAACTTATTCCGTTAACTTTTTTGGGGCGCGCCATCAAACACATACAGAAACCTATAAGACAGTTACAGTAGAACATTGTAGGCAGATGAAACAGCACCATAAATGCGAATTTGGGGCTATGCGTCCGGCAGGGGAATCTTTCAAGACAGATTATCGTGTGGGCACAGCCACACAGGCTGAGAGTAAGTAGAGAGGAAGCAACAAGACGTAACAACAGAAGTGAAAAACAAAGCATTAACTTTAGGAAGGGTAGATGTAGAAGACGATGTAGAACAGTGACCAAAAGCTGAGTGGGCAAGCTCTTCGTTTCGTTGCACAAGTGCCGAAATGCGAGCGTTAGAACTTTCGAGAGCTGCCTGATTTTGTTTCAAGGATAGAGACAGAGATTCAATTTGTTTACGCGCTTCTTCTAGTTCACTGTTAGAATGAGGCGAAATATTAAGCAAATTAGGAGAAGCTCTACGGTTAAAAGTTGGAGGACGAGAACGAAAAGTAAGTCTAGGGCTGCGCGATCTTAGAAAACGTGATGTGAACCTACCTGTTTGCTGACGTTGTCGTCTCCTTGATGCGCATTCGGGAATTGTGTGCCCTCGGCCGCCACAGCTATAGCAGAAAATACCATTCGCCATGTTGTCCTGAGGTCTTCGTTCCATTGGTTCCTGAAATCGCACACGATTAGCATTTGGTCTTCCTCTACCTGGGTAACTTTCCCTGCTGTAAGGGCTTCTAGAGCGAAGGGGGTTGGAAGGACGCTGGCTATGGTTAACAGTGGAATTATCAAATGAAGAACGGGTGAAAGGCTTAATGGAGCTCACGGTCACCGGTTGAGACACCTGCGACGGGTGAATAAGTCGATCCCTAGAAGCTTCAGCCAATAGGTTCTCGACTCGTTCGGCTTCGGCCACTGCTTCCTCAAAAGATGACGGGTTAGCATACTTAACATGAAAACGTAAGTCAGAATTCAAAAGTTGCAAAAATTCGTGAAGAAACAATTCATCATTAAGAGAAGGATCCTTACCTGTTGCAGTGCGTAGTAAGTTAAGAAGGCGAAGAGCAAAAGCAGAGATGGACACACCCGCAGCCTGTCTGCACGACGACAACTCTTGTCTGGCATCCGCCATTTGCTTGGGCCCTTCGTAGTGCTTGCGCAATAGGGCCACGATTGCGCCATAGTCGAGTTTGTCCTCCGCGGATAGAGTTTCATCGCGTTCCCTGGCAACAGACTCTAAATGCGCAACTAGATAGTTAGCCCTATCCTCTGCTGTAACAATTTTGCGTAAGCGCATTGAGTCCTCTAGGCGGCGCAACCACAATGAAAACGATTGTGAGTTAGAAGTGCCCGAAAATGGGACGATTCTGGACGAGAGCCCATCAGGGCAGCAAGTTGCAACCAGTGGGAATTGTTCCATACGAGAACCCACTACCGCAAAAGACTGGTTAATCCCCTCTAAGAGATCTGAATTACCTTGGTTCAGCTTCTCCGCCAGCTGTGCGGTAGTCTTCTTAACGTCCCGCCAGGCGTTGACCAAAGCATCTGTCGTGGCACTCTTCAATTCCTTGGCGTCGCGTCCAGGAACCACGGCGGAGTCCTCAAGGGTCGCCAGCGTCAAAGGCGCCGTGATAGCCTCAAGCGCCCCAGGTGGGCTCGAGGTATCCGACGCGGGCTGCTCCACCTGCCCCTTTGAGCAAGTAGTTGGTATCATGAAAGCTAAAACGAGATAAGCCCAATGTCAGGGAAGTTAAGAGACAGAAGTAGAAGTTGGAAGCTCAAACCTTGAAGAAAGATGCGAGAGCGAACTGCGAATTCTTCGTCAGTATGAAGCCAACTAACTAAGTCTGATGACCTATTATTAGGTTGGAAACTAAGTTTTGCAACTGGTCTCATAACTTCCCTCTCACTCAACATGGCGCACTTAAATTTTACCACTGTGTTGGCTATTACGTAAGCTACAAGTGCAGCTGCTGTCCTGCCAAATTTTGACGTCATGGTGAGGGTTACGGTAGGTGCATGGTATGAAGGGGAAAAATTTAAAGGTTGACGGATTTGGCTGAAACTTGGCATAGGGGTGTTATTCGACATGCTGATCACGAAAACGATAGTGAATTGCGTGATAAGGGCTTTTTTGTAGGATTACTGTAGGTGTACGATATGGGGTCTCACCCTAAACAAGGAAAAAGGCGTTGATTCAACGAATGGATGTGATATTCGCGTTTGGCAGGTCAAATAACCTTACTGTGTAAAGTCTCGGCGGAATTTGAGCTTTGGACTCTTTAGTCATTGACGGTCGTCCCCAGCAGCTCTTGCGTACATCGACTCGTTCGATTTTATGAGGACGCCAAATCTCGATATGCCCCTAAATTTTGTTTCTTTCTTAATAGACCAAAGGAGTCAACCTCCAGCAATAATTTATAGACGAATCCGGATTGCTGCGCATGGTCTAGGCTGCCAAAGGCTTCATTTTAGCTTGAAACCCCAAAAATTGTCAAGTTAGTCTTCGAAAAACGCCTGTAACTTTTCTATTTCGTGTTCAAAATTTAAACAATTTGCGCTCGCTTGTAGCTCACATAGCCTTCTATATAATGCCAAAGTTTGAGTGCGCCATATCCAAAAAGAGCGAAGTTATGGAACCAGTTGCAAAACTTAGTTTCCAGCCTAATATATAGTTGCGCTGCTTATCAAATGTTATATGGTAGCGCCAAGATATTTTCCTAGGGGGATATCTATGTTTCTGATCAAAGACAGCAACCATCATGCTAGAGAAAACCTTTCGTATGAAGCTAGGCATGTGTTATGCCTCGATTATCTATGTTTTGCATCTACCCCGGATGTGAGAAAATGTTAGCTTGCTATTTGATATTTCCCCTACGACTTATCTATGTTTATGATCTGACTGTGGAAAGCCGTTATCTCTACTTTCCCAAGAGTCGCGCTAGGTTTTTTGTTATTAAGAGATACCGTAATACGAAAGAATTCAAATAGTTTCTCGCGACTGAGTGCAAAATGCGAAAATACGATTCGGAGCACAAAGTCCCTAAGAAACAAGCTTGACTCACAAAGACACAAAGAGCTGATTCAAATCAGCGCAAGCGCAAGTTGAATGAGATTTTGCATGGCCCAACGAGGAAGTGCTTGAAAGCTTAGCGCGAGCATGGAAAACAGTCTCAGAAACAAAGAAGTTCAAATTATCGGCGCTTGAAAACAGCGAGAGATTGCGAGCGAGAGAGAGCAGACTGCGAGAGAAATACAGTAAGATTAGCTAAGGAGAATAGTTATATGAGTGAAATATCCAACTGTAAATAGTATACGAAATCACAAAATGAATTTCGAATTATGTTATGTGCCACTATAGGGCAACTTATAACTGGGAGATAACACAACACGTCGCTATGAACGTTTATTGTGACACTGAGGAAGCTTACAACAGAAGAGCCCCGATGACCCCCGAACCCGCCCGCTTTACTGCGGGATGATTAATGTATAGGTCGGTTCGGCCACAATACGTAGCAAATGGCCGAACCCGGCCCGGGGGGGAGCAACAACAATAATAACAACAACAAATAAATAAATGATAATGAAGTTCTATCAAACGGCGTTGCGTCTCCTTGAGCGTAGTGGATTGTGGATCGACGTTGACGTTGAGGTGGTTGTCGTTGATTGAGCTGTAGGTTGACGAAGTCGTTGTTGATTTTCGGTGGTTGGCAGCGGCTAATGGTGGGCAGATGGAGCGGTTGGCAGTAGTAGGTTGGCAGTGGGCGTTGGAATATTTAGAATAGTAGGTAGTAGAGTAGTAGATTGTTGAGTTGTAGATAGTAGAGTAGTAGTGGAGTTGGCAGATTCAGTAGAGGGAATGATGGTATTTCCTCTTCTTGAAGTGGGGTTTGTGAAGTAGTTGTGCTTTTGAAGGGCACATCAACGAATTATGGGGCAGTTGGCAGAAGGTGCATTGTGCTCCACAGTCTTCAGGATGTGAAGGCAGGCATCGTTCACAAAGACCCAGCTTTGTGGCCTGAATCCCTCGGGTCAAGGGAGTATAGCGAGTGCAGCGACCGGACATATGGCTATCCGTATTGTCCTGCGGAATACAGAAGACGCACAGCTTTTTAGCAGCTGATCGTTCTAAGAGGGAACTTAGAGCGTTCTCGATTGCTGTTAGGCGAGTTTCCTGGCTATGGAGTATAGAGTGGAGTAAGCCTGTGGTCGTTTCGTCCTTCCCTCGATAGTTTTGATGAGAATAGAGAATGCGTTGTCTTGGGTAGGCTCGCCGTCGAGAAGGTAGTTGTAGTCAGCCATGATGGTGTGTAGCTGAGTTGTGAACCGATTTTTCAAGTACTGATTTGAAGGATTCACATTTGAGGCAATCTTTATCCATATTCAAATTGGTCGTACTACTCTTTTAAGAGCGCTTCCAAGTCATGCTTCCTCTTGAGTGGATGGGTTAGATGGTTGCCATACTCACCTTACGTTTTTGTCGTCAATAATCTCTATTACCCGTTCTTGTGGCCGTCGGGACGCTGAAGGGCGCACACGAGCGGTTACCCGCATTAACTCCACCGACATCTGGAAGCGGCGAATGTAAAATGTTAGCGGGAAAGACAGTTGAACATCAAAGCGTGAATGCGTAAAAAAAGAAGATTGGAAGGAGAACTTTTTGGAACGTGGCTGAAGCCGAATAGAAATTTGCAGGTGGACCGGATTTTCATTGAATCTAATATATAAAGAATCGCAAGCGCAATTCAAAAATGTGCGCATAGCGGGAAACCACGTGGCGGTCCCGTAGCGCGCGCATGCTAATTACTAGCACCTTCAATTGCTGGTTCACTAGTTTTGAAAATTTCAGTTGTTAATTTCAGGATCGTAATGTTGCAACACCTCGGGATTATTACATGGCCCTCGCAAACACTGTTAGGGATCATCTAGTGAGCAGATGGATTCGCACACAACAGCACTTTTACGAAAAAGATCCCAAGGTAATCCTTGATTTTCGTTGTAAGCCAGTATTGAGTTTTTGCATACTTAGCCATAGCCTGAGGGATTCGAAGAAGTAAAGGTCAAACTCCTCTTTTCGTAGAGTTTGATAATTTTCATTTCATTTCATTTCATTTGTACGCTCAAGGCGTTCCATAAAAAAAGACACATCAAGAAGTTAGTAATACAGTGGAAACGAACAAGACATATAAGCAAATGCAGACATCCTCATGTCAGTCCGAGTCTGATCCTAATCATACTAATGTGAGAAGATAAAACAGCTTGCGTTGAATATGTTGGTAGGCTAATAGATAAGTATGCAGATGTAGGCATGAGATTTATAACTCCAAAACTTTGAATCCATGGAGATGGGACGCATGTCCCCTCGTTGCCAGCGGAACGATCTTTAGTTACTCTTAAAAGCAATCCGGCGGTTTATAAGGCAGGTCTACTGGCTCAGGTATAATAACCATGACCCAACCTAGCCGGAATGCTGGGGAGGCCCAATGACCCCAAAGGTGAAACGATTCTCATTGAATCCATTTGTTGAAATAGCAAGCTGTACGATTGACTAATAGATAGCTGAACGAAAAAGACTCGGACTGAGATGCTGATGAAACTGTGTTAGTAACTAGAACAAAACGAGTACACCAAAAATAAAAGTTTGACGCAACGTGAGGAGATACATGAGAGGCGTCAAAGAAATAATTTACAGCCACAACTGAACCCGCAAGTCAATGCAAGATCACCGAGCACCTGAAAAGACAGGTTTTAGAGGTAAAATGGAGAAGAAAGGTGATAGAAAACAAAGCCCAAAGCGATTCCATCCGCCATCATAGCACGTCCAAAGCACCCAATGGAAGCCCAAAAGGTCTAATGCAGAAGGCTCGCCCTGTCATGCAACACTAATCAGTGTTAGCGATACTTGACAAGTCAAGCCTTCTCAGTCTACTCCTGAAAATATGACTACTCTCTGCACTAGTGGTCTCAACCGGGAGGTGCGAAAGCCACCTAGCCGACCTGTAGAACACGTTGTTGAACATCAGCAAGTATCTCTTGCGCCGGATTCTTGGATATTGCAAGTTAAAAGAGCCTGACCTTTCGCTTGTAGGAACAAAAATCCAGTATTTACTGGCTTTTAGCTTGTTCTCTCTTCTCAGAACTTGAAAACAGAATACAAGATCCAAGAAAGCACGACGGTTTGTTAAGAATTTCATATGAAACCTCTCAAGCCGGGTCTGGTAATCGGGAGGGGTGGTTCCGGGCGATACACGTCTATACAACAGTCGTGTAAAAAGCTGTTGAACCTTTTCAATTCTGCGGATATCCTTTTTACGAAAGGGGGACCAGATCTGAGAACAGTATTCTAAATGAGGAAGAACTAATGCTTTATAAAGCGGTATAAGTATCTTCGGAAAACTAGCATTAGTATTGCGGAAAAGCAGAAAGAGTGAAGAATAAGCTTTTTTGACTAACGTATTGATATGCTCAGTGAAGTTAAGATTTGTATCAATCACGACACCCAAATCTCTAACAGTATCACAACTCTTCAATATAGAGCCTTTGATGTGATACGAGGTAGTATTTCCACCTCCAAGATGAAGCACTGAGCATTTGTCAAGATTTAACGCTAATTCCCAGACCTCACACCAATTGGTCAAATTATCAAGAGACCTTTGCAAGTCCATTTGAATCTCTGGAGCTACCTCCGGATCATAGACTGCAAAAATCTTTATGTCATCAGCATACATCCGGATGTGTACGCTAGCAGAAGTCTTCAAAGTAGAAGGTAGGTCAAGGGTGTAAATCAGGAAAAGCAAGGGGGCTAAGCCACCACCCTGTGGAACACCACTAGTGCAGAAGTACTTTTTGGAGTAACGATGACCAACTCTCACAGTCATATACCGATCATGCAAATAAGAGGTCAACCACGAAAGAAGATTTCCTTCAATCCCTAATTTGTTCATTTTAGTTAGTAATTTAGCATGACAGACCTTATCAAACGGTTTCGAGAGATCAACATAAACAATGTCAACCGATTTGCCCTCGTTGATTGCTAAGCTCCACTCGAACACACTATCAACCAGATTTGTTGTGGTGGAAGCTCCATTCAAAAAGCCATGTTGTTCATCGGGGATCAAATCCGAAACCTTTAGCCATTCCAAAAGTTTTTCACGTATGATTCTTTCCATGATCTTAACAGGAGTGGGAAGCAAGCTAATTGGACGGAACATATCAATTCGACATGCTCCGTCAGTTTTTGGAATTGCTGTAACCAAAGCTTCTTTCCACAAGTCAGGGACCTCCCCCCACAACATCGAAATGTTGAATATATGTGCAAGCGGAGCCGCAAGCGACGAGGCGCATTTTAGGTATACTATCTGAGGGATGCCATCAAATGTTTCAGTTATGGAAGGTTTTAGTTTGATAAGGAACTGGTAGACATTTGCGGGGTGAAAATGAACATTATTGCAAAAATGGCGAGGCAGCACTGCATCAGCGCTTATTCTGTCAGCATCACTATCACTGTCATTAATAACGACAGGAGAGTAAACGCTGGCAAAATAGGCACCAAGAGCATCTGCCTTATCTTTATCGCTAACATAAGACGTACCAGAAGAACTTGTCAAAGTAGAGAAATGTTGGGAGGGCTTTATTTTGTTCTTCAAATACGAGAAAAGATATTTAGACGACTTTTTTCTAGCAAGCATATGTTCACGATATGACAAATATTTTTTTATGTGATAGTCTATATCAGCACAAACTTTTTTATACAACGGGCAACTCAAAGGATTGGGCAGAGTATCAAAAAGACGTTGTTTTTGAGATATTAAGGCACGAATGTGTGGTGGCAGGTCGATCTTATGAATACCAGGAACTTTGACCCTAATCGGAACAAATTTGCTAAAGGCTTCATAAACTGTTAGGCAAAATCTTTTGTAGACTTCAGAACATGAGGTATAATTATTGAATAAGGAGAGCCAATCTACACTAAAGAAGTAAGAATCAAGAGAGGAATAGTCAACACTGAGAAAATCAGGCAAGGGTAATGTGGAAGCAGAGAAATTCGAAAATTCGATCTCGAAGGTGACAATCCTATGATCCGAGGACCCAAGTGGCTGAAGTGTGCCCACATGCGAGATGAGTGGAAAGGCCGAGAGCACAATGTCGAGAGTCGGTGAGGTCACATATTGCTTTAGTCCACAGTTGTTTACAAACTCCAGAAAAGGGCAAGAGGCAGCATTGAGGGATTTCTTGGCCATCCAATCAATTTGCAAATTGAAATCTCCGAGTATGATAGTTGGAATGTTCTCAGAAGCAAAATTGCTAAGAATCTCCAGTAATTCATCATCATCATTACTATTCGAATTAGGTGGGCGGTAAACCGTGATAAACTGCATTTGGCACCCTCGGTCAATGTCAAAAACTTTAATTCCGAGTAAATCAGCTTTGATTTCAGCATTCAAATCAACACATGTGGCGAGAAAATGGCTTTTTATAATGCAACAAACTCCACCACCTTTGCGTCTACGTCGATCAGCTCGGTAGATCAAGTATGGTAATCCTCCAACAATTTCAGAATCCAAAATATGAGAATTGAGCCAGGTTTCATTGATAAAAATTAAATCGGGCTTGTGATGGCAGATGAAGCTTTGCAAGAGATGTATTTTGTTGCAGAGACTACGAGCATTAATTAGGCATATTTTAGATAGAGGGAGACCATGCACACCTAAGCGTTTCCCTGAAAAGCGTGAGGAAGCGCGAAGATGTGCACCACTAATTCGCAAAATTGTTCGTTTGATGAACAGCGGACTTTTTCTTGAAGATTTCATTGATGGCTGGGAATGTTGGTATAGCCGAAAAGATCTCATTTGCAGCTCGGGTTGGAAATTGAAGAATTGCAAGAAATCGAGGAAGATGCTGGACTCGGAAGTGGTGGTCTTGGCCGTCTTGCCGCTTGTTTCCTTGACACTACGGCTACTCTTGGTATCCCAGCCTACGGTTACGGTCTACGATATGAGTATGGTATCTTCAAGCAACTCATCAGAGACGGCTGGCAGGTACGTCAAACCTTAGCACATTGACACCCAGTGTTTGCAATTATAAGCTTCGAATTGTTTGATGGTCCAAAGAATTATTACTTTTTTGGTATTCACTGGTTATTTAGAACACATAAGCAAATTTCCGTCTCTATAAACAGTTAGAAAAATCATCAGCATGTATAGCGGCTTTATCTTTCTCTTTTAGGTAGAAGAGCCCGATGACTGGCTCTGTTTTGGAAACCCATGGGAAAAGGCTAGACCTAAGTACATGTTACCTGTCAATTTCTACGGCAAGGTAGTCAAGGATTCGAAAGGAAAGGTAAGCAATCCTTCTGGATAGTTTCGTATTACTCAACGTTTCTTTGGATTTCGCGTGGACCGATTATTTTCCGCTTTTAGTCGAGCTGGGTGGACACACAGGTTGTATTCGCGATGCCCTATGACACGCCTGTTCCCGGTTATCGTAGCAATGTTGTAAACACCCTTCGTTTGTGGAGCGCCAAGGTAGGCTTCCACTTATCTGACATTTTTATCTTTATTCCATTTTTGAGTCTATTTTATCTTGAAACTTTTTTCTACTAATTCCAAAGTTCAGGCTGAGAATCACTTTCACCTAAAGTTCTTCAACGATGGTGACTACGTGCAAGCTGTTATGGACCGTAACAACTCCGAAAACATCACAAGAGTGTAGTATCCTAATGATAATGTACGTTTCTTTTTTTTCCAAAATCTTATCACTTATAACTTTTCAAGAAAAACTGTAGGTGTTTATTGGCAAAGAAATGCGTCTGAAACAGCAGTACTTCCTGGTTGCGGCTACTTTGCAAAACATTATTAGACGGTTCAAATCGAGCAAGTATGGCTGCCGTGATGCCATCCGTGTCGACTTCAGCACTTTCCCAGATAAGGTATGGGAATAATGCGGTTGAGTTGAAACGCATATGATTGTGTGTTATTGTAGGTCGCCATCCAACTAAATGACACTCACCCCTCGATTGGAATTACCGAGCTGATTCGTTTGCTTGTTGACATTGAAGGTGAGATATTACCCAATTTCTTGTTTTTCAAATTTTTACGTTTTCACTTAGTCAAATTTTTACATTTTCACTTACGATAGGGAGATCTGGATAAAAGCAATTCATGAAGGACATTTCGGAAATTGTTTTTCCTGATTTTTCGTGCCTGGCGTCAGTAGCTCTTTTTCGCCACCTGGCTGCCATTTGATGCAGATCGACAGCATTAATCTGTTTGTTTTGAATTGAATTAATTATCAAATTCAACAATCTAATAATCAAGTAAATTGCTGTTCTTCATAGAAGAACAAGTCTCTGCCATTGGCGTCGGTGCACTCTTCATAAGTTACACAAAACTCATTCTTTGTTCGAAATCCTATATGCTATTGTGATTTAGGGTTACCATGGTCGCAAGCTTGGGATATCTGCGTGAAAACCTTTGCCTACACTAACCATACTCTTCTGCTTGAGGCTCTTGAAAGATGACCTGTGTCTATGCTTCAATCTTTGCTACCTCGACACCTCCAGATTATTTATGACATTAATCAGAAATTCATTGAGGTACGAAATTTTTAGAAAATCATGGATCATTTCCTATTGCTAATAGTTTTATCGACATCCTCTTGCTAATAGTTTCATTTCAGCTTATCTCCTCAAAATATCCTGGTGACTTTGACAGAATGCGTCGCATGTCCATCGTCGAAGAAGCGGATCAGTTTGGAGAGGTTTAGTGGCGAATTCATGGTTGAAATCTGCGCTTATGATGATGTTTGTATCTACAGAAACGTATTAACATGGCTAATCTCTGCATCGTTGCTTCACATGCCATCAATGGTGTAGCTGCTTTGCATTCGGAGTTATTGAAGACCACTGTGTAAGTCTTCAACTTGAAAGCCTTTTTGCTCCTCATTTCATGAACATACTTTCCAACTTCTTCTCCAGCTCCTTTGGCTGTGAAACTACCACCTAATCGCTTTGTATTCTAGGTTCAAAGATTTTTATGAGGTGTTCCCAGAAAAGTTCCAAAATAAGACCAATGGCATTACACCGCGTCGTTGGCTGCTTCTTTCAAACCCCTCTCTTGCTGACGTTATCGCAGAGGTAAGAGGAGGAGACTCTCTGATTTTTCAAAGATTCACAATCAAGTTTGCAGAAAATCGGAGAAGACTGGATCACTAACCTAGATGAGCTGCAGAAGCTGAAGCAATTTGCCGACAATCCAGGATTCCTTGACACTCTTCGTCGCGTAAAACAAGAGAACAAAATGCGTGTAGCTCAGTATATCACTGTATAATGTGGATATTAATCCTGCCAGTATCTTCGACATTTATGTACGTCTTCTTTAATCTCATTTTTTCGTATGTGTTTACTTGATATGGTTGTTGTTTTCGCCCTACCATTAGATGCCCTTATGTGAGTTTCTTATAGGTGAAACAAATTCACGAGTACAAGAGACAACTGCTCAACATTCTTCACGTAATAGCACTTTACAATAGAATCAAAGAAAATCCAAGCATTGATATGGTACCTAGAACATTCCTTTACGGTGGAAAGGTTGGTCTTGAGTGCAATTTACCAGAATGGATGGTGAAACAAGAGTATCTGTTGTAGGCAGCTCCTGGTTATCACATGGCTAAGCAAATTATTCGGCTCATCACTAGTGTGGGAGAGGTCGTAAACAATGACCCTATCGTAGGAGATAAACTAAAGGTGATTTGAACTGTTACAGAGAACTTTTTTTTGAAGTTAGAAATTTGAATGGATGTATATTCTATTGTCTCTTTAAGGTCATTTTCCTTGAGAATTACCGTGTGTCGATGGCAGAAGAGATTATCCCAGCTGCCGATATCAGTGAACAGATCTCAACAGCTGGCACAGAATCGTCTGGTACTGGAAATATGAAGTTTATGGTAAGTGCATCTGGCCGATTGTGATATTTGCCGGACTCGAGCTTTTAGCTGAATGGCGCGCTAACCATTGGAACACTTGATGGTGCCTATATAAAGAATTGCAAGCGGTTCACTAGTTTTGAAAGTTTCAGTTGTTAATTTCAGGATCGTAATGTTGCAACACCTCGGGATTATTACATTGCCCTCGCAAACACTGTTAGGGATCATCTAGTGAGCAGATGGATTCGCACACAACAGCACTATTACGAAAAAGATCCCAAGGTAATCCTTGATTTTCGTTGTACATCGACTTTATTTTTTTACTTTGTATAAGTCAATGTTTTTTTTTTACTTTAGAGGGTTTACTACCTTTCCCTTGAATTCTACATGGGACGTACTCTATCGAACACTATGATGAACCTTGGACTTCAGGCTACTGTTGATGAAGCACTCTATCAGGTATTTGTTTGCTTTCGGCCACTTACGCTATCATTAAGTTGTTGTTGTGTACGCGTTTTATGACCCGTGCGCAGAGATTGAAAGATTGAACATCGTTGATTGTTCTGTGCCTTTTTGATTAGTTTTACATTCGCTGACAAAATTGAACAATTGCGCCATTGCTGTAATGAATCCACATAAGCGAAATGAAAAATGGGGATTATGAAAAAGGTGTCATGGATGGGTGCAGCTAGGTGCCACTTATAAGCCGGTATTGAGTTTTTGCATACTTAGCCATAGCCTGAGGGATTCGAAGAAGTTAAGGTCAAATTCTCTTTTCGTAGAGTTTGATAATTCGCAATATTGTTCGTTTGATGAACAGCGGACTTTTTCTTGAAGATTTCATTAATGGCTGGGAATGTTGGTGTAGCCGAAAAGATCTCATTTGCAGCTCGGTTTGGAAATTGAAGAATTGCAAGAAATCGAGGAAGACGCTGGACTCGGAAGTGGTGGTCTTGGCCGTCTTGCCGCTTGTTTCCTTGACACTACGGCTACTCTCGGTATCCCAGCCTACGGTTACGGTCTACGATATGAGTATGGTATCTTCAAGCAACTCATCAGAGACGGCTGGCAGGTACGTCAAACCTTAGCACATTGACACCCAGTGTTTGCAATTATAAGCTTCGAATTGTTTGATGGTCCAAAAAATTATTACTTTTTTGGTATTCACTGGTTATTTAGAACACATAAGCAAATTTCCGTCTCTATAAACAGTTAGAAAAATCATCAGCATGTATAGCGGCTTTATCTTTCTCTTTTAGGTAGAAGAGCCCGATGACTGGCTCTGTTTTGGAAACCCATGGGAAAAGGCTAGACCTAAGTACATGTTACCTGTCAATTTCTACGGCAAGGTAGTCAAGGATTCGAAAGGAAAGGTAAGCAATCCTTCTGGATAGTTTCGTATTACTCAACGTTTCTTTGGATTTCGCGTGGACCGATTATTTTCCGCTTTTAGTCGAGCTGGGTGGACACACAGGTTGTATTCGCGATGCCCTATGACACGCCTGTTCCCGGTTATCGTAGCAATGTTGTAAACACCCTTCGTTTGTGGAGCGCCAAGGTAGGCTTCCACTTATCTGACATTTTTATCTTTATTCCATTTTTGAGTCTATTTTATCTTGAAACTTTTTTCTACTAATTCCAAAGTTCAGGCTGAGAATCACTTTCACCTAAAGTTCTTCAACGATGGTGACTACGTGCAAGCTGTTATGGACCGTAACAACTCCGAAAACATCACAAGAGTGTAGTATCCTAATGATAATGTACGTTTCTTTTTTTTCCAAAATCTTATCACTTATAACTTTTCAAGAAAAACTGTAGGTGTTTATTGGCAAAGAAATGCGTCTGAAACAGCAGTACTTCCTGGTTGCGGCTACTTTGCAAAACATTATTAGACGGTTCAAATCGAGCAAGTATGGCTGCCGTGATGCCATCCGTGTCGACTTCAGCACTTTCCCAGATAAGGTATGGGAATAATGCGGTTGAGTTGAAACGCATATGATTGTGTGTTATTGTAGGTCGCCATTTAACTAAATGACACTCACCCCTCGATTGGAATTACCGAGCTGATTCGTTTGCTTGTTGACATTGAAGGTGAGATATTACCCAATTTCTTGTTTTTCAAATTTTTACGTTTTCACTTAGTCAAATTTTTACATTTTCACTTACGATAGGGAGATCTGGATAAAAGCAATTCATGAAGGACATTTCGGAAATTGTTTTTCCTGATTTTTCGTGCCTGGCGTCAGTAGCTCTTTTTCGCCACCTGGCTGCCATTTGATGCAGATCGACAGCATTAATCTGTTTGTTTTGAATTGAATTAATTATCAAATTCAACAATCTAATAATCAAGTAAATTGCTGTTCTTCATAGAAGAACAAGTCTCTGCCATTGGCGTCGGTGCACTCTTCATAAGTTACACAAAACTCATTCTTTGTTCGAAATCCTATATGCTATTGTGATTTAGGGTTACCATGGTCGCAAGCTTGGGATATCTGCGTGAAAACCTTTGCCTACACTAACCATACTCTTCTGCTTGAGGCTCTTGAAAGATGACCTGTGTCTATGCTACAATCTTTGCTACCTCGACACCTCCAGATTATTTATGACATTAATCAGAAATTCATTGAGGTACGAAATTTTTAGAAAATCATGGATCATTTCCTATTGCTAATAGTTTTATCGACATCCTCTTGCTAATAGTTTCATTTCAGCTTATCTCCTCAAAATATCCTGGTGACTTTGACAGAATGCGTCGCATGTCCATCGTCGAAGAAGCGGATCAGTTTGGAGAGGTTTAGTGGCGAATTCATGGTTGAAATCTGCGCTTATGATGATGTTTGTATCTACAGAAACGTATTAACATGGCTAATCTCTGCATCGTTGCTTCACATGCCATCAATGGTGTAGCTGCTTTGCATTCGGAGTTATTGAAGACCACTGTGTAAGTCTTCAACTTGGAAGCCTTTTTGCTCCTCATTTCATGAACATACTTTCCAACTTCTTCTCCAGCTCCTTTGGCTGTGAAACTACCACCTAATCGCTTTGTATTCTAGGTTCAAAGATTTTTATGAGGTGTTCCCAGAAAAGTTCCAAAATAAGACCAATGGCATTACACCGCGTCGTTGGCTGCTTCTTTCAAACCCCTCTCTTGCTGACGTTATCGCAGAGGTAAGAGGAGGAGACTCTCTGATTTTTCAAAGATTCACAATCAAGTTTGCAGAAAATCGGAGAAGACTGGATCACTAACCTAGATGAGCTGCAGAAGCTGAAGCAATTTGCCGACAATCCAGGATTCCTTGACACTCTTCGTCGCGTAAAACAAGAGAACAAAATGCGTGTAGCTCAGTATATCACTTATAATGTGGATATTAATCCTGCCAGTATCTTCGACATTTATGTACGTCTTCTTTAATCTCATTTTTTCGTATGTGTTTACTTGATATGGTTGTTGTTTTCGCCCTACCATTAGATGCCCTTATGTGAGTTTCTTATAGGTGAAACGAATTCACGAGTACAAGAGACAACTGCTCAACATTCTTCACGTAATAGCACTTTACAATAGAATCAAAGAAAATCCAAGCATTGATATGGTACCTAGAACATTCCTTTACGGTGGAAAGGTTGGTCTTGAGTGCAATTTACCAGAATGGATGGTGAAACAAGAGTATCTGTTGTAGGCAGCTCCTGGTTATCACATGGCTAAGCAAATTATTCGGCTCATCACTAGTGTGGGAGAGGTCGTAAACAATGACCCTATCGTAGGAGATAAACTAAAGGTGATTTGAACTGTTACAGAGAACTTTTTTTTGAAGTTAGAAATTTGAATGGATGTATATTCTATTGTCTCTTTAAGGTCATTTTCCTTGAGAATTACCGTGTGTCGATGGCAGAAGAGATTATCCCAGCTGCCGATATCAGTGAACAGATCTCAACAGCTGGCACAGAATCGTCTGGTACTGGAAATATGAAGTTTATGGTAAGTGCATCTGGCCGATTGTGATATTTGCCGGACTCGAGCTTTTAGCTGAATGGCGCGCTAACCATTGGAACACTTGATGGTGCCTATATAAAGAATTGCAAGCGGTTCACTAGTTTTGAAAGTTTCAGTTGTTAATTTCAGGATCGTAATGTTGCAACACCTCGGGATTATTACATTGCCCTCGCAAACACTGTTAGGGATCATCTAGTGAGCAGATGGATTCGCACACAACAGCACTATTACGAAAAAGATCCCAAGGTAATCCTTGATTTTCGTTGTACATCGACTTTATTTTTTTACTTTGTATAAGTCAATGTTTTTTTTTTTACTTTAGAGGGTTTACTACCTTTCCCTTGAATTCTACATGGGACGTACTCTATCGAACACTATGATGAACCTTGGACTTCAGGCTACTGTTGATGAAGCACTCTATCAGGTATTTGTTTGCTTTCGGCCACTTACGCTATCATTAAGTTGTTGTTGTGTACGCGTTTTATGACCCGTGCGCAGAGATTGAAAGATTGAACATCGTTGATTGTTCTGTGCCTTTTTGATTAGTTTTACATTCGCTGACAAAATTGAACAATTGCGCCATTGCTGTAATGAATCCACATAAGCGAAATGAAAAATGGGGATTATGAAAAAGGTGTCATGGATGGGTGCAGCTAGGTGCCACTTATAAGCCGGTATTGAGTTTTTGCATACTTAGCCATAGCCTGAGGGATTCGAAGAAGTTAAGGTCAAATTCTCTTTTCGTAGAGTTTGATAATTCGCAATATTGTTCGTTTGATGAACAGCGGACTTTTTCTTGAAGATTTCATTAATGGCTGGGAATGTTGGTGTAGCCGAAAAGATCTCATTTGCAGCTCGGTTTGGAAATTGAAGAATTGCAAGAAATCGAGGAAGACGCTGGACTCGGAAGTGGTGGTCTTGGCCGTCTTGCCGCTTGTTTCCTTGACACTACGGCTACTCTCGGTATCCCAGCCTACGGTTACGGTCTACGATATGAGTATGGTATCTTCAAGCAACTCATCAGAGACGGCTGGCAGGTACGTCAAACCTTAGCACATTGACACCCAGTGTTTGCAATTATAAGCTTCGAATTGTTTGATGGTCCAAAAAATTATTACTTTTTTGGTATTCACTGGTTATTTAGAACACATAAGCAAATTTCCGTCTCTATAAACAGTTAGAAAAATCATCAGCATGTATAGCGGCTTTATCTTTCTCTTTTAGGTAGAAGAGCCCGATGACTGGCTCTGTTTTGGAAACCCATGGGAAAAGGCTAGACCTAAGTACATGTTACCTGTCAATTTCTACGGCAAGGTAGTCAAGGATTCGAAAGGAAAGGTAAGCAATCCTTCTGGATAGTTTCGTATTACTCAACGTTTCTTTGGATTTCGCGTGGACCGATTATTTTCCGCTTTTAGTCGAGCTGGGTGGACACACAGGTTGTATTCGCGATGCCCTATGACACGCCTGTTCCCGGTTATCGTAGCAATGTTGTAAACACCCTTCGTTTGTGAAGCGCCAAGGTAGGCTTCCACTTATCTGACATTTTTATCTTTATTCCATTTTTGAGTCTATTTTATCTTGAAACTTTTTTCTACTAATTCCAAAGTTCAGGCTGAGAATCACTTTCACCTAAAGTTCTTCAACGATGGTGACTACGTGCAAGCTGTTATGGACCGTAACAACTCCGAAAACATCACAAGAGTGTTGTATCCTAATGATAATGTACGTTTCTTTTTTTCCAAAATCTTATCACTTATAACTTTTCAAGAAAAACTGTAGGTGTTTATTGGCAAAGAACTGCGTCTGAAACAGCAGTACTTCCTGGTTGCGGCTACTTTGCAAGACATTATTAGACGGTTCAAATCGAGCAAGTATGGCTGCCGTGATGCCATCCGTGTCGACTTCAGCACTTTCCCAGATAAGGTATGGGAATAATGCGGTTGAGTTGAAACGCATATGATTGTGTGTTATTGTAGGTCGCCATTTAACTAAATGACACTCACCCCTCGATTGGAATTACCGAGCTGATTCGTTTGCTTGTTGACATTGAAGGTGAGATATTACCCAATTTCTTGTTTTTCAAATTTTTACGTTTTCACTTAGTCAAATTTTTACATTTTCACTTACGATAGGGAGATCTGGATAAAAGCAATTCATGAAGGACATTTCGGAAATTGTTTTTCCTGATTTTTCCTCTAATATACAAAAGATGGAAACGCTGAATTACAGTAGTTTGGTGTTAAAGGGCGATCGTTCCGGGAGCCTGGATACCGTAACCCCTTTCAGCATCCATCCTTAGGATATTGGAAAAGTGGGCGACTACTATGGTACACAGTGCTAGAAGCGATGTAGTCTCCATGGTCTAGTGGCTAAGCGGTGCGACTCTCAGCTGCCAGACTCACAGATCCTATTCTATGGAAAGAATCTGTGTCTCAAAGTTCAAAGGTAATTCCGCTTTAAGGCCGTATTTCGCCCTCAAAATGAATGAAATTTAAAAATCTAAGAGCATTTTCGCCCAAGAGCTTTTCTTGTTCTTTTTATTGGTACCATTCTCTTCACCCCACCTTTAGTGGTTGGTGAGTTATGAGCGCTCAAAGTTAGCGTATCGGTTGAAAACGCTGCTGCTTTTTGAGTGGTGTTTTTCGTGGTTCTTATGACACCATGTGAAGTTTTGGCAGCTTTTAGTATTTACAAAACGCTAAAAGCCTGTATAGATGCTTCCAGTCATTTGATGTCATAAGTCGCTGTGGAAGTAATCAAAGTACATTCTAAAATTCTCCCAAAGGGCTGCTACAGAGCGACGGTATCGATTAGTATCAGGGAAATAAGTATTATGGAGTAAAATGCCAGAAGCACGTACAGTAAATGAATTGTATTACTCTAACATCACAAGCAAAGAGTTTCGTTTCCTGCTTTTGCTTAGGCTAAATGCGCCATAGATGTGGCCGGCTCACGACAAATATAAACTATGTTCATTTCAAGTGCGCTATGATACTAATCGCAGTTTCATCAAGCAGCGTAGATGACAAAGAAAAGAAAACATGGTAGGAAATCTATTATATGAAAAATGAGTAAGGTGAAAAGAGTAACGAGCGAAACGACAAATTATTGTACCTTGTAACAAGGATACTCTGTAACCCACTAAGGCCAAATTCTAACATTCACTTCTTTTTTCACTGAACTTAAGTAATCACACGACTATTCGTAAACTGCCATTAACTGAGTGAGAGAAACCATGGAGAATGGGCCAGATCAAGCGCGCCTCAACAGTAGATAACCTTCACTCCCTCACTCACTTGCATCTTTGAAACCAAAATGTTACTATGCTTTGTAATGTGAATGCTCATGATGGAATGTAAAGCCTAATCCTTGACAATAGCGGTCGCTTTGCGAAGCGGATGCGAACGGAAGTTTGAGCGCCTTTCGTGACTGAGTTTACGCCCGCGCACAGCTCGCTTTCATGGGCAGCCGCTTGCGTTTGAGACTAGCTAATAACACTCCGTAAGTACAGTAAGGACACTGTTGTGAATTCACTCTGGAAATCACCGTAATTAATCTCTTGTTGATGAAAATGTCTGAAACTTCGCTGCGCATGCTAGCCGACCATGTCAAAACTGTTTCCGGTCACTTGAACTTTGAGCGGAGAGTAAAAAATTGCGAAACCGTGTAGCTATATGATGTTACCAATCTACCGGCTTTTTCGAAGTATTATCGCGTTTTTTATTTCCCAGATCTTTTTGTACAGTTATGCACGAAAGCATGAAACATTTGCAAAACCTAGGATCTTTCGTCCTGTTCACAGGAAGGCGATCAATGTGTATTTGCTTTTGAAATATGAAAAGCCAACCTGCTTTCTCAAGAGATTTTGCTCTTTCTTTTTTGCTTAGATTAAAAGCGCCACAGAAGCGCGCTATGAAAATCCCCGACTTGTGCATCCACGAGATGAGCGCGAATTGCGCGTAAAAGCGATCGCCGCCGCATTTTCCATTTGTGATTTTCGGCTGCAGCATAACATGCTTCGAATAAAGATAGAGAGAACTTTCAGAAAAAAGGAGACTTGCGCTTTGGCATAAAAATTTTGGAAAACGAGGTGTTTACTTGGACTGGATTTGCTTGCGGAGAGGTTCGAACGGTGCTATCTCTGTGTCCGCGGCCTAAAATTTCAAAGTCGCGAATTCGGCTGAAATTCGGTCGAGAAGTCACAAATATTACGTTCTATCATAAAAACGCCATTTGGTGGGGTAACGGTGGGTATACGTAGAAGAGTTGATTCAGTATCGGCTGAAATTTGGTCTAGGGGGTTTTCTGAGGGCTACCAATACTATATTCTTTCTGCATTCTGCAGCGGGCTTAGTCTTCAGAAATCCTCCTAACCAACGTACGCCCGGCCCTGCTTAGGGTTTTGGCACGGAAAAGTTAAGCGGAACGCTGTGAGCATACTGAGTGGAAGTACATTGAAGGGAGAGAAAGATACTATGACTTTTTTGAGCAAGCTTTTGCGAAAAGGGTGTTTTGAAACGGGACAGCTCCTTGAATAACGAAGAAAGAGTGGACAACTTCACTGTGGAGTTTCAGAGGGAAAAACTTGGTGCATTTTGGCTAAGAAAATGGGAAAAAACTGATATTTTAAGGCAAGAGTGATGAGGAAATTGGGCTCTTCTAATGGTAAACGATCTTTTCGCACGGGCGGTCTCCAGCGCTATCCTGATTTTTACTTGTCTTAACACATCACGCACGCCGCAAATCTTTCTTCCCCCTGTTTTGCTTAGGCAAAAGCTGCCGCAGGGTGTTCCGCGCGCGACAGTGGTGTGTGGAAAGGAGTAGGACGCGAATCGCATTCTCACCGTCCTCTAATGATTTGACGGAAAAAGCCGCTAAAGCTTTGAGAAAATTCTAAACCGAAAGGAACATACAATACATCAGCTAAGAAAAGCCACAGAAAGGAGAGCTACGGGAAGGATGCTGTACGAGAAAAAGGAACATTACTCGTTTCTCTAAGGCCCCGGTCAGACTTCACGCGACTTAATCGTCGCGATCTAATCGCCAAGATTTCCATTCATTTTCATTTCACATTCAAAAATTTCGAGCTGGAAAAGTATCACCACCGAATGCAAGTTGATCGGCATGGAATGATGTTGTAACAGTTGTCTCGTCGCGATTCAGTCGCGACGATCAAATCGCGTGAAGTCTGCCCGGGGCCTAATGCGAGGGTGAGTCTAGAGAAAAAGCGCGAGGTGTAAGGTGTGCATTTCTATTCTGGAGAATGAGCTTCACTCAACGCGACATCTTTCTTGACTCCAAATGTTCTGCAAGCTGTCGTACTTTCATCATTAGAACTATATGCGCACCATGCCTTCCCAGCAGATTTCAAGCAAACATCACTAGACGAGTTTATTAGCTTTCACGGCATTGTGTAATACGAGGCTATGGTGACTCAATACAACATTTCTCACACCTGCTCGCCATTGGGCCGCTAGTTTGGAGAAAAACTTCCAGAGATAGAATTTCCACGGCAACTTGTCTGAATGGAGTAGAGCGGGACACAATATTCAGCAGTCGATAGGTCGTCATCGACAAAAGTCAAGCAAAAGGTCACACTCTGTGGTGACAATAGCAGCTGTCAGTACATTTTGAAGTTCTCTCTCCTCTTCTATGAGGAGGACCATGGGCCATTGATTGCGCAGCATTCTTGCCAACTTGTGTTGCAGAGCAAGAGCAGAGAGCGTAGAAGAACTAGTAAGGGGAGTCGACAGCAAATTCTCTAATAGAAGATCTTGCATTCGAACAATAAACTTCTTTTGTAGGCTTAGCCATCTTGAGCACATAAAAATAATACTTTTGTACTTTCTATCAACCACAGAAACTCCTTTGGCAGGATCTAGCCGTACCATTTACTAAATAAGAAACTCCTTTGGTAGGATTATCTAGCCGTATCATTTACCAAAATATGGTTTTACAAATAGAACTTGTTGAAAAGTGGAAAGTTCAGAAGGAAGAGTTACCACATATATATGAGGAAATGACTGAATTTACCATGAAGCTGAGAAATAATTTTGCTTTGGCATAGAATTTTTCGTAAAAACTTTTCCTATCGTATTTTATCCATGATTTTTAGGTAATTAGTTCAATTTCCATCACATATCAATATACACAGTTTCGTCTGCAAGGGATATCTATGCCACAAAAATGGCTAAATTTAAAAAAAGTTTAATTCTTTGACTTTTGAGCTTCGTTTTCATGCCTGATGGATATAAAGGTGAGTAATTTGTAATTTGAATCTAGACAAGTCTTGTGCAATCAACGAATAACAATAACTCTTGTGTCTGCCATTGGGATTCCTTCATAGAAAAAAACCAAAATTTCACACCTTGCGCACAATGAGAAAATTGGTATTTCTCACTTCTTTGCGCCTCTTTTATTGGAAAATAATTACTACTCAAATAGAATTTGTAACCCAATGTCCTTTGAATTGCTTTTTGTAGAAAACTAAACACTGAACAAGAATCCATCTGCAGCATTCGTAGGAGCCGCAAAAAGATTATAAAATCATCTTTTACTCAAACTAGTAATATAAAAATCGTAAATTTAATTTTAAATCGTAAATTTTCAGAGGCTTTCCTTCGCAAATTCAGGCGAGTATTCAAGGCCAGCCTAGATAACGATATTTTTTCATAATTTCAATCTACATTTGTAAAATGAAGTTGAAATAGATCGCTTGGAAAACTGAGAAGCTAATTTATAGAAGTGACCACGACTCGTTCAGTAGACACATCCTGGAGAGTCGATGGAAATGTATCTGAAAACTGACGATTCGAAGACAAATGTGATGTAACTAAGCTTGTAATGCTCAATTCTATAACATTCATGGGAGCTGCATTAGCAGTTTTTTTTAAGACATTGTAAGCAATTTTTGTGATATTTATTGAGATTACGACAATTACGGCTCCTTCATCAAACAAGCATTCGGAACACTGAATATCATTTAAGCATCAATGAAAACAATTCGAATTTTTCTCGGTAAGTTGATGTCCATAAGAGGCTGCTGTAGAGGAAATACGTTGTTACCTTCTTTTTATCATTATATACTAGCTGGCTTGCCCGGCTCCGCCGGGCCTGCCAGCTAGACCCGTGTACGTATGTTCCGAATAGAATTGGGACCGAACTTTGCACACATACACTTCGGGGCACGGAGCTTGTCACAGTCCACTTTTCGTTATCGATCGATGTCGATTTTACCGATTTTTTGCAAAATTTGAGCTAGGGGGCTAGGATTTTGCACAGGGGGGTAATCGAGCATGCTGATCACCCCCTTCGGGGTGATCAGCATGCTCGATTACCCCCCTCTGCCAAATCCCAGCCCTCTAGCTCGAATTTTGCAAAAAATCAATAAAATCGATATCGATCGATAACGAAAAGTAGCCTATGACACGCTCCCTGCCCCGAAGTATATGTGTGCCAAGTTTGGTCCCGATCGGTTCAGAAATAAAAATTTCTATTCCGCACATACGTACAGACAGACATACATACAGACAGACATACAGACAGACATTCAGCTTTATATATAAGATAAACAAACCCACAGTTAATTCATATGACTGTTGCTTGCGAATCGAGAATTTCATTATCCTTCCATCTTAAAGAAAACAAGATAGTGGGCTGCTTTGAAATTTTTCCCAAAAATTTTTTCTGTGTGAAAATTGAGTCAAATCTGAATTCAGCTACTGTTCAGACGATTATTGATGGGATAATGAGCAAAGTTCGTCTTACAATACTTTAGACTGAGTTATGTTTTATCAAAATAGGGCTATCGAAAGGGAATTGGGATCTTAGGCTCGAATTTTTCCGCTGTAGGTAAAAGGAGTTTGAATTACGTAGTATACCGCCAAGAACTGTAGATTGTAGAAAAAATCATTGCGCCGCTCGCAGAGATTATTTTTCAAAGAGTTATAATAATTCGAAGTTGAACTTCACAAACGGGAAGCACTTCTGAAGCAACGCCAATAGTTTCATAGTTCCAAGTTTTGAGAAAGACTATCATTGTCGACATGACTAGGCTGAAATTTCTGGGACTGCAGAACTATAAGAAAACTTCTGTAGCTTAGTGTTGACAAAGTCATACGTCATCCTATCAAGAATAATCTATCCAAAAACAGCAAAAAGTTAGATATAATATAAGGACTTTTTTAAGACTGTCAAACAACAATGCAGAGTCTTCAAATGCTCAAATGTCAGCATTTCCAGCGCTTGTTGCTCCCCTTCCTTTTTTGAATCGCATTTCAAACCTATACAAGAAATCCAGATTTTATTCCATCTCTGATATAAAAACGATGTTCTTCCGTTGGCAGGACGAAAAATATTGACAAAATTTGATGTTTCATGCGATGCGAACAGATTCCTTTCCATTCTTCTCTGTCTCTTTCTCAATCTTCTAATCCAGAAAACTCAATGAAAACTTCGGTTTTTCAATACAAATTCGGATACGCGCAATACTTCCAAACGATTCTGAAATTTGGGCTCAAATTCTTGATAAAGTAGCGAATAAAAATGTGACTTTATCATTGCAGTCCTTTTAATCAAAGCTTCGCAGTGTTTCTTAAATTTTTGAAAACAATTTCTATACATTCTTTTAGCAGAAAATGATACATATTGCTTAGTAAAAGACCAGCCAAATTCGCATCCCCACATGCTTGCCGAAGCCTGTCGCGCTCCAAGTGCGCTATCATGCGCCAGTCGTACTATTGTTTTCCAAAGCGATTTGTTTTGCTTTTCATAGTGGAGCTATTTTCTGCTGTTTGAAAAACTCGGTATGCTTCTTTCTTTTTGCCTTATTTTCGATGTACTTTCAAGCAGATGAAACTTGTAATTTGGATGCTGCTTGAGCCCACTTCAAAAGTTTTCAGGTTTTCCAATTCTGAACTGAAGTACGAACTATCGTTGCTCTATGGTCAGCTTTGATAGAGGTTGAGAGGAAGTGTTCATGCAGGTGAGCTCCATTTTGATATCCTAAGCACCTTTCTGTGTATATTTACAAGTGTTGTCCATTCTATGACTAACAGACTCGGAACCGCTTTGCGCTTATTTTTCAAGAATGCCTGTGCCTGTTTTTACCTGCTCTTAGAAATTGAGTCATACTAGATGAGATAGATAGTACGTATAGAATTGTTGTCCACATGTTTATGGTTGTTTAGGCAATTTGTGCAAAGCGGTAGTGATTCTTTTGATCTCATGATGAATGATACGTTATCATTCTGTACGTTATCCAAGTGCAAAGCGTTTGATATGAAATTGTCGCCTTTCAACGCTTTTTGACAAATGCTTGAGTTATGATGCTGTCTGATCTGTTAACTTCTTAGCAAAAGGGGGTAATCTATAAATATTGCTTTGAAACCAACCAATTTTCAGTCGGATGATCCTGCCTTTCTGTCGCCAGGGACCGAAGTCAGTGCAAAATTCGAAGGAGCATTCTGCGAAGCTAAAATCAAGAAACTATGCAAGTCTGTGAAATGCAAGGCAAGTGTGGTTGATTTTTATTTGTAAATTTTTGTTTTTTGAATTTGCTTTTGATTTTTTGCATGAATGTTTTGTTGTAGGTTGCATTGAAAGAATCTCCATTTGGCACTATTGTCGTGGAAGAACATTTGATTAGAGGCACACTCGAAGTGAACCAAACTGTAGATGTTGTACAAGGCAAACATCTTGTCAAAGGTGTTATACAACACATAAAATACTGCAGTACATATCACGTCGGTCAGTATTGATTATTGTATTTGGTCGTCATGAAGATCTTCCTTTCCTTCCCATGATTTTGATTTTTTAGTGTTCAACGATGGCGACGAAAAAGTATTACGGCGTACTCAGATGTGCCTGAAAGGAGGCAGACACTTTGATAGCGAATCAAATTTGGATCAAATGCCATTGTACAATCCTGAACAGTTCTGTGTACCACCGAAACCTCAGGCAAAAACGAAGAAAATCAAAAAGTATGTGAAGCTCAGACTTTTTGTATAACTTCGATTTCTGCAATATTTTCTAGAATCAAACGTCGTCGGGAAGAGGAAAGCGAAGACGATGAGGTGAAAAAGCGTAAGAAACGTGCTGCCGCTTCAGCCGCCAGCGTAGCCATTGGAGAAATGGATCAGGTTAGATAACTTTCATTTTTACATCTTTTTACAATTATCTTTTTTCTTTGTTTCTATCTACCATACTTGCTTCACCATTTTTCTCACGTTTTTCATTCCATGTGGTATAAAGGAAAGCTGTCAGTTTTTCATTTTAAATTTAACTCAAAAGCCGCATGCATTAACATTTTCGTCGGAGAGGGGTCGCAGCAAAATAACGCTTCTTATCCTGAAAAGCTCCAGAATGTGGATTTCACACTGCCTACCTATCTTTAAGTATTCTCACCATCCTTCACTCTGAAGATATCGAGCGGGAACAAGAAACTGTACAAACCGCATTTTCCAGCTTTTTTAAAATCATATCCTGATGATCTCTGCGGCCGGCCATCTTTTCTTGTCAGTCATTTCTTTCCCTTCGAAGTTAACGAAACCTTCCAAAGTTTGCTGGTCATTTAACCCAACAATGCTAAGCGTGTTACTGATGAAAATAAATGATTTTTTGAAATATCTATTTTTTCGGTAAACACCAACTTTCGCCTTGTGCTGGTTCACCGCGAATTTCATGACGTCGAAACATCACTTGATCTTACCAGAATCATGATTAGCACTGTTGGGTTAGACAAAGAGCACAACTTTGGAATGTTTTCATTAACTTTGAAGAAAGAAAAATGACTTCAAAGAAAAGACGGTCGTCCCCGAGGATCACCAGAAGGGTCATACAAAAAGAAAGCTGGAAAATGCGGCTTGTACAGCCTCTTGCTCCCGTTCAAGATGTTCACAGTGAAGGAGGCAGGAATACTTACAGATAGGTAGACAACGTGAATTCCAGATATTTGGAATTTCAGGATTTGAAGCTTTCTTTTATGCAACGATCCCCTCCCCGGCAAAGATGTTAGTGCATGCGGCCCTAAGACTAGGCCAAAAGTATATACCTCAGTCCTCTCCAGAGTTTTGTTGTTATGTATTAGAGATAATCAACATGTCCGTTGCTTTTCTTCATAAGTGCTTGGCCTTAAGAGTGCAGAGATGCTTTTCATTATATGCATTTCACTTGCCATGCAACTTTTAGTGGACTTTTTTCAACGCTTTTAGAGTAGTCTAGTAGATAGTCTAAATCGTTGAGACTCATCTTTTCATGTAAATGTTGTTCTTGGAAAAACCTGGTACTTTGTTGCAATCTGTGTGAACTGTGCTGTGGAATTATGTCAATCTCCTACTTGATACATGTGTAAAGCATAACAAACTCTTATGTTCCTGTTTTCAAGTGCTTCTATTTGGAATACCGTTCATTATAACCTATGTCTCCGTCTATTTTGAAAGCTGTCATCTTATACGATCTTTTCAATCGAATTTTACGTATTCTTGCTCAGTGCGTAGCATCTCGAAAACATTACGACCTTCTCTGCCAGTTCTGAGCCTTTTCGTAGAATCAAATTCTTTAAGTGGTAATGTACCGCTTGTTATTGTACACTGTCAATAGTTATAGACTGAATCACAAAATGGACCGTTGAAAGCGCTAAAGTAATGCTTGAGTGCGACCTGTCCATTTAACACAGTTTGTAAAACTCGAAATAAAATTTGTGTTTCAGGGAGATACAGAAGAAAGTGGGGATGGAGACATGAGCAGCAGTAGTGAAGAGTCCAGTGATGCAGAGGTGGAACCCGACAAAGAGGAGAAAAAGAAGAAGGAAAAAGAGCAGGAGAAGAAGGAAGAGCCTCGCAAAGCTCAGCAGAATCAAAAAAGCGAAGCTGAACTGCTAGAAGAATTACGAGTGAAGGTTAGACAGTCATCTTGCAACATTTTTATTCTTTCCATTTCTTTGTTCAGCTAAGAGCCGGTAGTGTCGTTTGTGTTTACGATGATGCACAGCATCGAGGAAAATGGTATCCAGCTGTTGTTGTCGCATTGAAAGTTTACAGGTATCTGATCGACTTTTCACTGCGATCTTTATTTTGAGTCTTGTTTTCTTGGTATTATCTAATCACCATCTCTTGCAGAGATTTAACTACAAAGGGGAAAAATCTGGGAAAAAACGAAATTCCCGTACGCAGTTTCCAAAATGGAAAGTAGTGAGTTACTGTACTCCCGATTTGTATACTATTAGTGAGGAGTAGAGGAATTAATCTTGTCCTTGTGTTCTAGTTTCGCCGCATCACTCGCGAACCTAGTTCTATTGGACGACCAGCCTATAAGTAAAAAAGCCCTCGATGCGATGAGTAATCCGCAGCGCACGGCTGTCGACAGAGCGAACGCGTTCAATAGTAAAGGTGAGCTAATGTCCTTGCTCAGCTCCTTTCTTCCATTTTCTGCATAAATTCAAGAAAGCGTACATAGGCACGATCATGTGTTGTACACAGTTTTTGCATATCGATTTATTGATTACGCCCTACTTCCGTCTTATTCCCTTCCTTTAGAATTTGCTCCTTTCAATGACGCATTGTCAAGCCCTAGTTAGTAGATTTGAAACTTCCTCTTATTCCCTCGAAAGAGTCTAAGCGAAGAGTTCGATAATGTTCGTGTGCTCCAATCCGGTTTGACGCAAAGTGCGTGCACTTTTGCAGGCACGCTCCCAAATAATTGGATTGCAAAGGAGATTTACGCCGATACAAGTATTCCGAGGAAAAAGGAACCTGTCAAAGCTGATACAAGCATCAAAACGGCCAAGAAGGACGATAAGGCCGAAACTTCGAAAAAGGAGGACGATGCCAAGAAGAAGAAAGCGGAGAAAAAGTAAGTTTTCTTGACTCTATTTTCTTTGGTTTGTATTTTTCGTTTGCCTCTTTGTTCTAAAATCTGCATAGATGTTTCATTTATAGAGTGGAAAGTAGCTCGGAGACCTCAGAGAGCAGTGGTGAAGAGGAATATGGGGAAGAGAGAGACCTGTTTGTGGCTCAGCTGTACAAATTCCAAGAGGAAAGAGGTAAAGCACTTTTATAAATTTTTAGTTCATTTCTTATGAAGTTATAGTTTGAATTTTCTCTTTGTAATGAATCATTATAGGAACACCCATTAACCGTGCGCCGATTCTTGGTGGAAAAGATATAGATCTTTATCGCTTTTATCGCGTTGTTCAAGACTATGGTGGTTGTAAACGAGTTACAACCAATCAGCTATGGAAAAAGGTTTGTAGAAACCTATGGGTTCTAATTTTATCGCAATTAGTTTATTTTTACAAGTTTTTCGTTCTAGGTGCTCATCAAACTTCATCTGTCTGGTTGTCCTGGAGCTACTCCTGTTACTGTGAGGAAGGCTTACATAAGGTAATCTTTTCCTTCTTTGCACTCTCTTACTGCCAGAACTCCATTGCACAAAATATATGCGAGCTACTTGTATATTCTTCTTCCATTCTAGCATCCATTAGTTTTGATTAATTTTAGTAGCAGCTTCCCGTGACTGGCTAAGTTGTTTTTGCAGATACTTAGCCCACTTCAATTCCTTCTACAAAAGGCTGGGCTGGTCTTTGGATGAGTTGTCCATCACATCGACGATCAATAGTCCTAGAGAACGTCGGCTTATTCGAAACGCCGAACTAATGAATCAGCAGAAAGTAAGAAATGCTTTGTTCCTACATCATCCTCAGCACAATAAACATAACTCTTATAGCCAGTAAAACGGCGAAAGTCAAGTGCAGCCGAAGCTAAGGAGAAGACGACAAAAAGAGGAAAAGCCGATGGAAGAGAGTCAAAGGAGACTTCTCGTGATCCTGATGGGAGCAGTCAACGAGAAAGATCAACGTGGGTCTCCTAGGTTTCCTAGGTATCTTTGTTTCTAATAATAAAATCTGCTTTAGCTGCTCTCCATCTACTTCCACAAGCTCGGAGAAGCCAAAGAAGCTGGAAAAAGAAGAAGACGAGAAGAAAGCTGAGCGTAAGCAAAAGGATGAGGATGTGAAGGAAAAGGTAAGTATTTTTGTGTCTGTTGAATTATTTTGTAGGTATCACAGCAACATTTCTTCAAGAAAGAAAAGAAGGAGAAAGCTAAGGAAAGGGAGAAGGAAGAGAAGGCAAAAGACAAGGAGACAAAGTCCAAGATCAAAAAAGAAGAAGAAGTGAAGGAAATGGAGGAAAAGCGTGGCGAGAAACTTATCGAGAAGATCAAAGAAGAAGAGAAAACCGAAGTCGAGCACAAACACAAATCATCACCATCGAAAGCTGAACAGGAAGCGGATGCAAGAGCAGAAAGATCAGAACGACGTGACAGTGAACGAGAAAAAAATGCTGCAGCTGTCGACAAAGATGGGGTTCATACCGAAAAGAGAGATCATGATATTAGCGATGAAGATGGAGATGGTAAGTTTTCTCCTTGAAAGATATAGGTAGATAATCAGGTGTGTTTTCAGGTAAGAAACGAAAGGAAAGAAAAAAATTGGCAAAAGCAGATAAGAAAGATGCTTCTGATCCAGCAAAGTCAAGAGATCCTGATGAGGGCTATCGCCCGGCTAATATGTAAGTTTTCTATATAGATATTCCACTTCCCATGCAATAAGCTTATTTCAGCGTCTCGCGTTTCTATCTTGGCCAAAAAGTGCGTGCTCATCATCATGGACGTTGGTATGACGCTCGCGTAGTCACTGTAGACCAACCATCTGTCAAAGAAATGGCTGAAATTACGGAAATGGCCGATCAGGAGGTGCGTTCTTTCCGAATACCACGTTAGTGTTATTTATTTACGTTATTTGAGTGTTATCGATTTTCACAAATTTTCAGGGCATTGGTCTTTCCTCACAAGCAATTGCTCGACTTCGTGTCGTACTTTCAACCACAAGGTGTTTTGTTCACTACCTCGGTTGGAACTCTCGCTATGACGAATCGATAACGCTTAATAAGATTCGCCTTAGTGAAAAGGTTACCATTTTTTTCTTCTCTTCTCCCTTTCCTCGTTCCTGCTTTGCCCTTTATATGTTTGTAATTTGACTCTAGGATGACCAAACGTCGATGGATGCAATCACACGTGAAATGGGTGATCGCATACCGAGATCACGGTTGGACTTCCTTTTACGTTGGTCGAATTCTACCGATGGCGTTGAAAGCCTGACAAGAGACGACGATGAAGTGCCAACTCATCTATTTAGCATGGTGAGTTGTTTTTTGAGCACTGGAACATTAAGAGGAATGAAGGGCATTAGCTGAGCGGAAAGTTACTTTTCACAAAAGCTCAGTTTCTTATTATTGAAATTGCATGAATTTTTGATAATGTCTCAATACGCTGTAAAGGTCTTAAAAATTGTATAATTTGATGAAAACATGGAAGCCGAAAAAGGATGAGGATGATCAGATGATTCATATGGACTTTCTAGGGTGGATATCGCCCTAGACGTGTCTCCATCTCCCAATACGAGCAACTGACAGCAGCTGCTGCGGAAGGACTGAAGAGAGAGGTATCACCTCATTTCATTCACCATATCATCTCACTGTTTCCTTTTCAGTCCTCCAAGTCGGCCGGCATGCCGTTGAAAGTGTCAACACAGCGAGCTAAAACACCGTTGGCAGGACCGTCGAGAATTGAGGTGGGAATTTTAGCACGGTTTTTTTCAAACAAAGGTGCCCCAATTTCAGCATTCAATGATCTCACCATCGAATATCGGTATATCTCCACCTTTACGATCTCCTCCCCGAGGACATGATGCGACGCACCATGGTACACCGCGTGTTGGTTCGCCTCCATCGGTTATACAAGTGAAACGCGCTCGGACGGTATCTGTCACACCTGGCGTCGAAGAAGGAGTGATCGCTGCAGCTGTGCCCAGCTCATCACCTGGTTTACCTACGACTATTTATATAGCTGCTCAGCATCCACATGAAAAAGTCATAGTGACACCGTCACAGAAGATTGTTTCTCCGAAGATAAGCACGCCAATTTTGGGGATCAAAAATCAATTTTGATTATTTTTGTCATGTCACTTGATGACACCGTACACCCAAGTTGTTGGTGAAATTACGCTGCAGTATTGCAGCGAGGTCCCTAAGTTAATTGCCCGAGTTGCGCTGCAAAAGGTGTATCTCCAAGCGGGAAAACCTTTTCGAAAGGTGTATGCTGCTGGGGTCGCCACGCCTACTAACATGGGTGTTTTAACGAAACTGCACTCCAGATTACCTAAAAACGTTGAAAATGTGTTTTTTTTGTTTGGTATCACTGAGTGTTTCGGGCTCATTACTTCTAGGCAATGCATGTCGAGGGGCGTGGCGACCCCAGCAGCATCGTCCTTCTTGAACGGTTACTCCGCTTCAAATTACAACTTTCGCAGTGCGATTTAGGTAGTCACTT
Source organism: Cylicocyclus nassatus (assembly GCA_958299035.1). Lineage (NCBI taxonomy): Eukaryota > Metazoa > Nematoda > Chromadorea > Rhabditida > Strongylidae > Cylicocyclus > Cylicocyclus nassatus. The sequence continues at coordinate 102,112,457 of CATQJL010000001.1, read as the reverse complement.
AGTTAATTCTCTCGCTGTTGCACGTCAGCAATTTTTCGAACACCCTCAGATTTTGGGTGGACGCCCTTTAACAGTTGCTTATTTTGTTTCCAACTATGAGTGTTCGTTTAGCCATCAATTCCTGAAGAAGTTTCTGGGAAATTCGAATTCTCTGCGCATGATTCCAAGCAGTGTGAGTTTCTTCACCTTAGCTCTGGCGCTCTTATTTCATAGCAATTATGTTCTGATTCAAGAAAGATTTGCGCAGTTTAAGAGTTGCGTTTTACATGCAGATCCTCTGATAATTTAGACTCAGCGCTGTTGATATTGAAGATTTCCGTCAGAGATAGTGTAGCGTTAACATGCCATGAACCTCCAAGAAAGGAAAGAAAGAGACCATCACGAGGTTTTGGTGTTGCTTTCCAGCAGTCAACTGTTGGTCGTTAAATAGCAACCTTTACAGCATCATCAGCGAAGGAGAAGACACCTATGGATGATGCTGCCGATGTAGGAGTTGTTGTTAGCGCTTTCTGCGACTTCGACCTAGTCGCTAAAAGCCCTCTTTATGGAAAACTGGCCGGCAGAAGGGGGAGCGAGACGTTGGCAGCATCTGACGAGCATCTGAGAAAGACTGTAGACAAAGTGACTCACTCTTGTCGGCATGTTGAAGTCAAGAAAGAGCAAACGGAAATGAAAGTGGAGAGTGGTCAGTTTATTTTCAAGGTGATTTTCTTTCTTTCTTCATAGGTGTTGTTTTGCAGAAGTCGTTGTGGTGTCACAACAGGTTGTCCATCAGGAAGAATCAGATGCAGAACCATGTGGTTCAGTTACTCCGATGAGGACTGATGGGGAAGGTAGATTTCTTGCTTTTTGACTTCTTCTCTCAGAAATTACCAATTTAGACAATGACAAATGGTCAACGTCAGACAACCAATCGGCTGGCGGTCGCATCATGTCACCAGGAAGAGGACGCGGAAACGGTAGGAAAATTCTTGAGCTCAATTTGGGCTTATCTACACTATCTCCAGAGCTCCATATAATCGACACAGCGTCATGGTTGTTGATAGAAAGTACATGCGTCAAAAGACGTCAAGTAAAGAAGACCGAAATGATGATTCATATGGCGAGGAAGAGGAAGAAGAAGGTACAGTGTTGGAATCGTCCTCTTTCTGGTCTTGCTAGTAATTTTCCTTGGTTTTTTTTACAGAACCTTCAGTTGCGCGTGATACTTTTATTTCGATGAAGAACAAGACTTTACGAATTATGGAGCAAGAACATTCCTTGGATAACTTTGATCTCCTAGGTCTCCCACCCCTTGGTAAGTTTGTACTTCGGAATTTTGTGGTGCAACTTACTGAAACTATCTTAGGCGATCTCTCACGACTGAACGAAGACGCTATTGAAATGCTTGAAAAGCGATTGAATGATCTCCGAGAGATTTATCATAACTCCAGAGCTGAACTTCTTATGATGGAAAGGAAAAGGCGGAAAAAGGCCGAGAAGAGGAGTAAGTATCGTTTTTGATGCGCTTAAATTTCCTCCACAAAAGTATATTTGCAGAAGAACGAGAAAGAGCACTCCGCGAAGCTTCAGCCATGGAGAAGTCACAATGATATCTGCGTTCCTAAAAGTATTGTTGTAGATAGATGTAATCCACTATTTGTAGTAATATTTATCTTAGCTTGGAAAATAATAAATAATAATATTTATTCTTGTACAAATGCAAACTCAGATATTTCATAGGACTGTTCCACTCTACCACAAGTCACTCACAGATCCATTTACTTATCTAATTTACACACAAAAATGCATCAAAAAGAATAAGTTCAAAGATCAACGAAAGGTATCGAACTAGATTCGTTGGAGTTGCCAGGTCCGTTCCTCTTTTTGGAAAATGGGAAAATTCCTGCCGAGGTCTTGTTTCGTGGAGATGATTTCAAGGCATCGAAGAGGCTATATTTTGTGGGATTTCGCATGATGTAGCGCACATCATCTCACATGGCAAGAGATCGAAGCACTAGTACGGCATACAATGGGGTGAAAGCTACGAAAAATACTCTATTATTAGGTTGTAAAGAAAGTTTCCGGGCACAATTTTTTCAAATCGCTGTAACTTCAAGCAGATTGATCCTTTTTCAGAGCTACAAATTTCATTGCAAAGAGAATTTTGTCCACAACATATATTTGTCTTGCTGGCTTTTCAGCACCTCAATGCGGTCCACCAGCATGCGCAGAAGGGAAAAAAGGTCCTCGCAAGTAGCCTATTGTGCAGGATTATCTCAGGCAGGATGAGATCTGGAAAGCCCAAATGCTGTAGTCATATAAAGGTCTGCTGGAGCTGTTAAGGGAACCATTCATGTTTTTGCAGGACCACCTGCAAAAATTTTTTTTCAGAAAGTTCGAAAAATAGACCATTTTTTGCCCCTAAAAATGCACCATTTTTTGAGTAAGTGACTTTGAAGTCCTGTCGTTCTGCATAGGGTGGACCAAATCTTTGATTACTGCGAACATTGTTGGGGTAATGCCTTACACATCTTTTGGACCCATCATCCAGGCGTGGCGATTCCCGCAGAAGCGACGCCAGCTGCGAAAAGAGTTGTAGTCAGAAGCAAGTTTGACAGGTTGTAATTTCTGAGCGCAAATCGCAAGACTCGAGTGCAGCTGCGGATCAGAAGTTAATAGGCTTCTCAATCAGATCACCCATGATTTGGACGAAAGTCTGTGAATTGCACAAAAAAATGGCTGTAGGAAAAATTGTGGAATTTTTGTGGTTGGGAAGATTTTACTTTTTGATGTGCAAATCAAACACGTCTTGGCATCGATAAAAATCAGAAGCCGTATTGAAAACTTTAGGCTTCTCTTTAATGAACAGTATAAAAAACTTGGTGTCAAAGTCCGACCGAGCACTGAAAAATGGGGACCAGAAGACTAAGGGCCGCATGCACTAACCTCCCTGCTGGGGAGGGGATCGCAGCTTAAAAGAAAGCTTTATATTTCGAAACTTCAGATAGCTGGACTTCAAATTGTGTACATATCCGTAAGTATTCCTACTACCCTTCACTATGAACATGTTGAACAGGAGCGAGAAGCTGTACGAACCGCATTTTCCAGCTTTAGTATGATCCTTGATGATCCCCGGCGCTTTTCTTTGAAGTCATTTTTCTTTCTCCGAAGTTAACGAAAACCTTCCAAAGTTGTACTGAACATCTAACACAACAGTGCTAAGCATGTTGCTGATGAGAACAAATGAGTTTTTGAAAAGTCGAATTTTTCGGTAAACCTCAATTTTCGTCGACCTGTGGATCATCGAAAATTTCATGACTTCAAAACATCATTCGTTCTTATCAGCAACATGCTTAGCACTGTCGGTTTAGATAATCTGCACAACTTTGGAGGTTTTTCGTTAACTTCGGAGAAAGAAAAATGACTCTAAAGAAAAGCGCCGGGGATCATCAGGGATCATACTAAAGCTGGAAAATGCGGTACGTACAACTTCTCGCTCCTCTTCAACATGTTCATAGTGAAGGGTAGTAGGAATACTTACGGATAGGTACACAACGTGAAATCCAGGTGTCTGGAGTTTCGAAATATAAAGCTTTCTTCTAATCGTAAGCTGCGATCTCCTCCCCGCGGGGATGTTAGTGCATGCGGCCCTAAGTCACTGAACCCTTTTGCTTGAGACTACGCCATCTAAAGGCTATAAGGTATGCGAAGAACCCATCTGATGTTTTTAACGTGCATATGTCGCCTGTGTTCTTCTGATGAGGGGTACTGCTTCGCTTTCTCATCGTCTCCCATTCGGTCACAAAAGGGACATTCTTTATCCATACTGCACAAAATATGACTAGCTGTCGCTTGTTCGGGACATGCTCCAGCGCTTTGCGAGTTGTCCGTGCAGTAAGTGGCTTTAGTACCTGGTCATGTCTCAGCTGCGTAACGGAGCCTTGCAGAATGAGTCAAACAGGTGGGTTTACGGCTCCGAAGTCCGTCAGCTAGTCAATGGCTTTTTTCACTTGTCCAAAGGCGTACCAGACTTTTTTTCCCGTTGAGTTCCTCCCTCAAATTGTTCCCCAGGTTCATCGAACGTTTAAGGTACAGGTAAGAAATCTCCTTGATGAGGATGCTTTCCAATTCTCTGCATCTTCGCAAAGAGCTCAGTAGACTGAGTCTTCTTTAGTCTACACCGCAATCCAATCGTTTTCCCTACTTCGTTTAGTTTCTTCAGTATCGTCTCCGCTTCAGTGGTACTGCTCGAAAGGCATGCGATGTCGTCCGCAAAACGAAGGTTGGAGAGTAATCTTCTATCAATCCGTATCTCTCTCTCGTCTTAGTCCAGTGACTTCAACACCCACTGCAAGGCCGCGTGAACAGCTTAGGCGAAGTTGTGTCGCTTTCCCGAACCCATTTCCCGACTGGGACGGGCAGGGTCGGGGAATTAGCTACATCATCCGTACAATGCTTGTAGCAAGAGGCCATTTTCGTCATGTAAACTGTGTCATCCGTGATCGACCAGCTCTGACAAGATGGCGTTGTTTTCGACGTTATCAAAGGCTTTACCGTAATCGACCAAGGTTGGGACGAGAAGAGTAAGCGTAGCGGCGACAGTGGAGGCGAGCTTCTGGCTGGCAAGAACAGATCACCGATCAGTACTAAGTAGTTTATCGTTAAGGCATCAATGTAGACAGAGGACAGTATATGAATAGTCGACAATAGGAGATCATCGGTGGAGTGGTTGAGCATGGAGATTGGATAAAGCACTGGATCGGGACAGCATCAGCCAGAGTCGTGGAGGGGTACGGTAGAACGGCCGGTCGGTGTTGGGGCGAAGGAGCAACTCCTCGAGCCTTCGTATCGTCGGTCACGCCCTAAACATATGAATCACGTCTTCTGGCATTCCATCGAAGATGCAAACGGAGATGCAAAAGCATCTCCCTTACACCTCCCTTATTTACCAACAAGTCCGTCCTTGGACTTCTAATTAAGAAAAAGTATGCAAAGCAAAGTATATGAAAAGAAGTATATAAGGATGTATATAAAGAAGTGTATAAATTAAGGTATGTAGTATATCATAAAATATAAAGAGATAATGTCTATGAATATAAAGAAAACAACTAAATATATATATATATAATGAAAGTATGTATAAAGAGAACTGGTTATGAAAATCTTACCGTTGTGCAGGAGGTAGATACTGGCCCAGTTGAGCGGCAGGTACTACGGCGTGGCGTTCCTCGGCCCAGGCCAACACTCGATTCCAGAAGTTGATGCGACGAAGTGAATCAGTATGGCCCAGCACGAACAAACCTTGGCGGGAACGGGTGAGCGCAACATTCATGCGTTTTTGGTCATCTAGGAACTCGCCAGAAGTAGGCTCAAAATCAGTTCGGGTGGTGAGGAGAATAACGATGTCCTTCTCTCGGCCTTGGATGGAATCAACAGTGGCGAGCTCGACTTGGTTCTCTCGTGCAAAGTCCGCCAACCGGCGCATCTATTCCTTATAGAACGTCAAAATACTGATGGCAGCGGGAGACACATGACGTTGGAGAAGGCGAGTGACGATGGTTCTACAGACTTCGGCCTCAGCTTCGTTAAAGTAGGAGCGACTAGGTGCTCGTGCCGAGTTTCCGGCGACGCTCAGGAACAAAAACGGAGTAACCCCATCAGGGACTTGGTAAGATGGTACAAACAACCATTTGCGCGTAGGTGGCAATCTTCAGCTAACCGAAGCCACTGAGCCTTATCTGTTTCCGAGACATTTTCAGGAAATTGCTCTGTTTCCAGGAAAGACATGATAGGGCTACAGACTGGGTCGCGCTTTTGTTCTAGTAAGGCATCGTAATGCTTAATCGCAATTGGAGTAACGAGGGAGGAATTAGTTGGTGGGAGAGAGCGCAAACAATATCCTTGTACCGCTAGACACATAGGAAACTCTACTATGTCTTCGGACTCTGGAGGTTATCCTGAAACTGAGTCTGAGAGTTGACTGATCGTGAAAGGCAATCGGCCACAACATTTGATGATCCCTTCAAATATTCTATGGTTATGTTATAACTTTGCAACTCGATTACCCATCGCGCTAAATTATCATGGGTCTTATTATGTCTGAGAAGATACGTCAATGGGCGGTGATTGGCGGTTGTGATCAGAGAAAATACGGGTCAGATGCCCGTAAATAGTGGCCTTGAAGAAACGAAGAGCGCTTACCATTGCAAAAAGTTCTATATGAGTGAGACTCCACTTTTGTTGGGACTGGGATAGAGCTTTACTGTAATAGCCTATGAATAGGGACTTCTCATCGCTGGCTGCTTGCTGGAATAACGCGGCGCCTATAGCAACTTGGCTGCCATCCGTGTGGAGGATAAAATCACGTTCTTGAGGGAACGCCAAACATGGCTTGGTTATGAGTTTATTCCGTAGTTCGTCAAAGGCTTGTTGCTGGCGCGGACCCCATTTGAATTTTGCTTTATCCTTGGTTAGTTCGTACAGGGGTGCTGCTATGGCGGCGAAATTTTGTATAAACTTTCGAAAGAAATTAACCATTCCCAAAAAACGTTTGACTTCTTTTACTGTAGAAGGGGTCGGAAGGCGCTTGACCGCTTGGATGTTCCTATCGCAAGGGTAATAACTATCTCCTGAAATTTCACGCCCCAAAAAGGTGATTTCGGAACGCGCGATGTCGACTAGTTTCTTGCCTGACACTTTGATATCGAAATCGCGAAAGCGGCGGAATACTTTACGCAAAGAATTTAGATGGCTTGGGAAGTCTTTGTCAAAGATGACAATGCCATCCAGGTATGCCAGACAGTTCTCTTCCAGACCGGCTAGGATACGGAACATGGCACGAGAGAAATACGCGCCGGCGTTTTTGAGTCCAAAGGGGAGATGAACGAACTGGTAAACTCCGCGGTGCATTGCCCAACCGCATTTGACTTGACTCTCTGGTGAAAGTAGAAGTTGCATGTACCCAGATGCTAGGTCGAGGGATGTATAGTATCTGTTACCCGCAATCTTTTCCAGGATATCGTCAATACGGGATAAAGGATAATGGTCGGGGATGGTAATTCGTTTAGTGGGCGAAAATCGAGACAAACGCTAAGGGTACCATCGCGCTTCTTGACTAAAACCGTGTTATGAACCCATGGGGTATCACTCTCCCTAATCCTACCGGCTTTCAACAATTTATTAATGTGGTCGTCAAATTCCTTCTGGAACTTAACCGGGATACGGGTAGGTCGGAACCTAGTAGGAGGAATTTCGATAGTGGTCTTAATGTGGATTGCCTCACAATCATATGAACCTAGATCATAGGAACTTTGGGATATCCTATCGCGAAACTCGTAAAAGAGAGCTTGTAACTGCTCTTTCTCTTTGTCAGAAACTTCGGGTTTGCTTCAACAACAAAATCAGCTTTGGGTTCTGGAGGGGGACAGCGATCAGCCGCAGCAAGAGGTTGTAAGGCAAACAAACTCATGCTAAAAACACCGAGGGTCCGAAAGTACCCCGTTCTCCTTTACTAAGGGAACCGCAGTAGAAATTCTCTGATCCTCATATAACACTTGGGGGCTACTAGTAGGATTTGAAACTAATATATGAGTCTTACCTGCGGAGAATACCGTAGGAGAGACCAGTAGTGAGAGCGCTGGAGCAGGTCCTCGGATTGCGTCACCAGCATGACCGGCACCGTGGGGCTCGAAGAAGTATAGCACGGCACATACGTTTCGGTTCCAGGTTGTAAAGGTGTTGTTTCTGAAACACGAACGATAACATCTCCTTCTACTTCCGCTTGCAGCCGTTGTGACGCAGTGCCAAAGATTCGGATTTGCTCGCCATTAACAATAAAAGTATGATTTGTGTAATTGATGGACCAAGGTGGGAGTTGAGACAATACATTGTTACCAGAATGAGATTAAAAGAGGCTGCATGATGGGGGATTGAAGATTCATCAGTAAAATGTACGACAGCAGAGATGTGGTATGATCCTATCTGGAGATTAAGACGCGCGCATCCTAGAAGACCTATGGGTATGCCCGCCATTCCGATGGCGGTGTCTACTGGGATGCGCTCGAAGTGGAAGATGCCTACCAAGGTTGCTAATTCGCGGCTTGCGACGGAGATAGCGGCCCCAGTGTCAATAAGGCCTAATAGTGCTATACCATTCGCTTTGATAGGAATTTGCGCGACAAAGAAGTGGGTATTATCATATAAGATAAGACGTGAACCGGAGCAATTGTTAGCTTAGGTGGCCATGCGTGCGAGGAGTCTAGCGCAAGACGAGTAAGCTCGATAGACTGTTCCTCTAAGGTACTTGCTAAAAGAGGTATAGAAATAGGGTTGCTAGAGGATGAACAAATGAAAGGAAGCGGGCGCAACGGAGTGTGCGAATTAGAAGGAGCTATACATGAGAGAATACCAGCATAGGATACGTTGATATACAAAAGAAGTAACTTCTTGAGAATTGCTAAAGTCACAGCTACGCAGCAAATAGGTATCCATGCTTTATACGGAGAAAACCCTATCAGGGCAAATAGAAGAGAAGAGCTGCTACCAGATTGGGAATCAGGAGAAACTTGAGAAGAGTAACCATTGTTACCTAATGCACCAATGATTTTGTGAAAATTCTGAGCTGTCCAAAGTTCTTGTAACTGATGCTCTTGCACGAGCTCGCTAAAGTTCGTAAGCACTAGATTATGAAAGATTGTAAGAGATGGAATGAAATTAACATCATGAGGAACAGAAGCCAATGAGATATTGTGAATGTGTAGATTAGATATTTTAGAAAATGAATGGGAAAGTGCGTCATACTGGAGAACTCCATCAGGAAGAGAGAAGTAAAAGGGGAGGAGTTTGGCGCAAGGTAGCGGATCGGCGTTGGAAGTAAGTACCCAATTATGAGAATCAATGAAGTTGGCCCAAGAAGACCTACTAGGTAAAGTCAACTGAACTTGGGGTTTGGTATAGCATGTAGAATTAAAAGGTAGAATACGGTAGTTAGCTTTAGGAATACGTATACAATTATGTGTTTGCACAAAACCATTCCCTAAGTAAGAGGCTGCAACGTCAATTTGATTAATCAACTTGCGCACGGTATAGGTTGGATCGGATTTGAGAGAAGAGTGAAGCGAGAAAGCAAGAGTATTAGTACGGTCACACAAAGAAGTCAAAGCGTGGTGAAAAAGAGCGGTGAGAGAGCTCTGAACGCTATCTTCCACGGCTAGCAATTGTGCTGCGAGTTGATTAGATGTTACTATCTCTACTTGTTTCTGCGTGGAACGTGCTAGTCGCTTAGCTTTAGCAATTGCGTAACCCTGATCAGTAACTGTCAGGGAATTACCGCAGTCTAAAGTGGGACTGTCACTACGCCATGATAAAGCAAACTCTTTCGAATCGCTAATCCAGATGTTTCTTCCTAGCAAGTGGCCGCGCATTTTGGAGATGGGAATATATGAGCAAAGTTCTTCCTGAGCTGGGGTCCAAAGTAGCACCGACCCGTCTTTAAGCGTGCAAAAACCATCCTTGTACGAGCAATGCCGGAGATCACCGACCGCGGTGTCGAGAAACTGGGACCCCTGACGCGCATGCACCATTGTAGGGGTTAGATAGCAATTCGTTACTGTTAGGTGATGGTCCGAGCAACAGTCAAAAGGTGCAGAGGGAAATTCAAAAGTGAGAGGATTATCTGTCTTGAAAGATTCCCCTGCCGGACGCATAGCCCCAAATTCGCATTTATGGTGCTGTTTTATCTGCCTACAATGTTCTACTGTAACTGTCTTATAGGTTTCTGTATGTGTTTGATGGCGCGCCCCAAAAAAGTTAACGGAATAAATTACCGACTGCTCAACTATTCTACATAAAGTAGCTGGAGTGTCATAGCGCTTAGAATTAGGTCGGTAAACATGAAGAGTAGCACGAACAGGGGGATTAGTTATATTAGGAATTAGATAGGAGCAGTTATATGTGAGAGGGGTATGACTAAGTGGATCAGATTTATCGTGTGGGCACAGCCACACAGGCTGAGAGTAAGTAGAGAGGAAGCAACAAGACATAACAACAGAAGCGAAAAACAAAGCATTAACTTTAGGAAGGGTAGATGTAGAAGACGATGTAGAACAGTGACCAAAAGCTGATAGGGCAAGCTCTTCGTTTCGTTGCACAAGTGCCGAAATGCGAGCGTTAGAATTTTCGAGAGCTGCCTGATTTTGTTTCAAGGATAGAGACAGAGATTCAATTTGTTTACGCGCTTCTTCTAGTTCACTGTTAGAATGAGGCGAAATAATAAGCAAATTAGGAGAAGCTCTACGGTTAAAAGTTGGAGAACGAGAACGAAAAGTAAGTCTAGGGCTGCGCGATCTTAGAAAACGTGATGTGAACCTACCTGTTTGCTGACGTTGTCGTCTCCTTGATGCGCATTCGGGAATTGTGTGCCCTCGGCCGCCACAGCTATAGCAGAAAATACCATTCGCCATGTTGTCCTGAGGTCTTCGTTCCATTGGTTCCTGAAATCGCACACGATTAGCATTTGGTCTTCCTCTACCTGGGTAACTTTCCCTGCTGTAAGGGCTTCTAGAGCGAAGGGGGTTGGAAGGACGCTGGCTATGGTTAACAGTGGAATTATCAAATGAAGAACGGGTGAAAGGCTTAATGGAGCTCACGGTCACCGGTTGAGACACCTGCGACGGGTGAATAAGTCGATCCCTAGAAGCTTCAGCCAATAGGTTCTCGACTCGTTCGGCTTCGGCCACTGCTTCCTCAAAAGATGACGGGTTAGCATACTTAACATGAAAACGTAAGTCAGAATTCAAAAGTTGCAAAAATTCGTGAAGAAACAATTCATCATTAAGAGAAGGATCCTTACCTGTTGCAGTGCGTAGTAAGTTAAGAAGGCGAAGAGCAAAAGCAGAGATGGACACACCCGCAGCCTGTCTGCACGACGACAACTCTTGTCTGGCATCCGCCATTTGCTTGGGCCCTTCGTAGTGCTTGCGCAATAGGGCCACGATTGCGCCATAGTCGAGTTTGTCCTCCGCGGATAGAGTTTCATCGCGTTCCCTGGCAACAGACTCTAAATGCGCAACTAGATAGTTAGCCCTATCCTCTGCTGTAACAATTTTGCGTAAGCGCATTGAGTCCTCTAGGCGGCGCAACCACAATGAAAACGATTGTGAGTTAGAAGTGCCCGAAAATGGGACGATTCTGGACGAGAGCCCATCAGGGCAGCAAGTTGCAACCAGTGGGAATTGTTCCATTCGAGAACCCACTACCGCAAAAGACTGGTTAATCCCCTCTAAGAGATCTGAATTACCTTGGTTCAGCTTCTCCGCCAGTTGTGCGGTAGTCTTCTTAACGTAAATTAAAAAATTTAAATTTTTAAAAAAAATTTTTAAAAAAATTTAAATTTTTTAATTTACGTTAAGAAGACTACCGCACAACTGGCGGAGAAGCTGAACCAAGGTAATTCAGGGTCGGTAGTAATCTGGTCGAAACTCCGAGTTTAAAGCTCTGCGTTAACTCAGAGATAACTCTGAGTTCCGTTTTTGAAACTCTGAGTTACGCTTATTGAAACTCTGAGTTCCGCTTTCGTAATTCCGAACCAACTCTCAAGCTCGGAGTTTTGCTTTGAGGAGCTGTTAATCACTTTGCTGCAAAAGCGACGTTAAAGTAGAGACTCGAACCTGTATGGTCTAGCGTAAAGATCCTATCACTAAACCGCTAGACCATGACACACCCATGAACCTTAAAATTGCTTTGCCATAATGTACTCACTCATTCCATTAACACTTAGCAGGTCAAAACAAGTTATACCAAAGCCTCACTCATTTCCATTTCTATCGGGCAGTGATGGTTCATCACGAGGATTGGTCTTTTGCGCAGCTGAAAGCTTCAAACAATAGAGAAAGCGGATGGCATACGCAATGATAAGAATTTATTATTAGGATTTGCGCACAGAATAAATCCTCCGGGCAAAGTTTGCCCTTCCATGATTCCGTCTTACTTACCGTATACCTACCGTAACCGTTCCATATGTCACCAGTGTTAGCAGATAGATTGTCCGTAATCTGCATCCCGAATAACTCCAGTGTACCAAATTTCGGCTAATTCCGCCGCTTTAATTCATCTACCGTAAACCTACCGTAACCCCGTCAGATGACACTGCAGTATAATCTACATGTCATATTCGTTATCGGCGCCCCGAATAACCCCAGTAGTACCAAGTTCGATCAGTTTCGTGACTTTCTCCCATCTACCGTAAACCTACCGTAACACCTCTACATGACCCCATAGTGAAAAATGGGTACCATATGCGTGACCAGCGCACCGAATAACCCCCTGGGCCAAGTTTTTACAAAATTTCAAAATTTTGTAATTCACTGCGCACCACGATACCCCCATCATGCCTGCTTAAACTACGAGCAAAATGTACCCCGGAGGACTTTTTATCTGCCCCTCTTCCTTTGCGCACTATTTCTCTTTCTCTGACCAAACTCAGAGTTATCTCTGAGTTCCACGATAGACTGAAACTCGCACCAAACTCGGAGTTATCGCAGACACTAGTTGCGCGTTTGGTGGCGCTGTTTCTTGTGCAGGACGATTTGGACAATGTTGCGCTACTAGGAATAAACTACGTGTTAAGGAGAATCCTGCCATATCATCGCTTTCCGAATTTGATCTGTTCAAACACCTGTTAAGGGGGTCGAAAAGTTGCGCGTTAGCTCAGAGATAACTCAGAGTTAACTCTGAGTTATAACTGTGAGTTTCGATAGGTTTACTACCGACCCAGATCTCTTAGAGGGGATTAACCAGTCTTTTGCGGTAGTGGGTTCTCGTATGGAACAATTCCCACTGGTTGCAACTTGCTGCCCTGATGGGCTCTCGTCCAGAATCGTCCCATTTTCGGGCACTTCTAACTCACAATCGTTTTCATTGTGGTTGCGCCGCCTAGAGGACTCAATGCGCTTACGCAAAATTGTTACAGCAGAGGATAGGGCTAACTATCTAGTTGCGCATTTAGAGTCTGTTGCCAGGGAACGCGATGAAACTCTATCCGCGGAGGACAAACTCGACTATGGCGCAATCGTGGCCCTATTGCGCAAGCACTACGAAGGGCCCAAGCAAATGGCGGATGCCAGACAAGAGTTGTCGTCGTGCAAACAGGCTGCGGGTGTGTCCATCTCTGCTTTTGCTCTTCGCCTTCTTAACTTACTACGCACTGCAACAGGTAAGGATCCTTCTCTTAATGATGAATTGTTTCTTCACGAATTTTTGCAACTTTTGAATTCTGACTTACGTTTTCATGTTAAGTATGCTAACCCGTCATCTTTTGAGGAAGCAGTGGCCGAAGCCGAACGAGTCGAGAACCTATTGGCTGAAGCTTCTAGGGATCGACTTATTCACCCGTCGCAGGTGTCTCAACCGGTGACCGTGAGCTCCATTAAGCCTTTCACCCGTTCTTCATTTGATAATTCCACTGTTAACCATAGCCAGCGTCCTTCCAACCCCCTTCGCTTTAGAAGCCCTTACAGCAGGGAAAGTTACCCAGGTAGAGGAAGACCAAATGCTAATCGTGTGCGATTTCAGGAACCAATGGAACGAAGACCTCAGGACAACATGGCGAATGGTATTTTCTGCTATAGCTGTGGCGGCCGAGGGCACACAATTCCCGAATGCGCATCAAGGAGACGACAACGTCAGCAAACAGGTAGGTTCACATCACGTTTTCTAAGATCGCGCAGCCCTAGACTTACTTTTCGTTCTCGTTCTCCAACTTTTAACCGTAGAGCTTCTCCTAATTTGCTTATTATTTCGCCTCATTCTAACAGTGAACTAGAAGAAGCGCGTAAACAAATTGAATCTCTGTCTCTATCCTTGAAACAAAATCAGGCAGCTCTCGAAAATTCTAACGCTCGCATTTCGGCACTTGTGCAACGAAACGAAGAGCTTGCCCTATCAGCTTTTGGTCACTGTTCTACATCGTCTTCTACATCTACCCTTCCTAAAGTTAATGCTTTGTTTTTCGCTTCTGTTGTTATGTCTTGTTGCTTCCTCTCTACTTACTCTCAGCCTGTGTGGCTGTGCCCACACGATAAATCTGATCCACTTAGTCATACCCCTCTCACATATAACTGCTCCTATCTAATTCCTAATATAACTAATCCCCCTGTTCGTGCTACTCTTCATGTTTACCGACCTAATTCTAAGCGCTATGACACTCCAGCTACTTTATGTAGAATAGTTGAGCAGTCGGTAATTTATTCCGTTAACTTTTTTGGGGCGCGCCATCAAACACATACAGAAACCTATAAGACAGTTACAGTAGAACATTGTAGGCAGATAAAACAGCACCATAAATGCGAATTTGGGGCTATGCGTCCGGCAGGGGAATCTTTCAAGACAGATAATCCTCTCACTTTTGAATTTCCCTCTGCACCTTTTGACTGTTGCTCGGACCATCACCTAACAGTAACGAATTGCTATCTAACCCCTACAATGGTGCATGCGCGTCAGGGGTCCCAGTTTCTCGACACCGCGGTCGGTGATCTCCGGCATTGCTCGTACAAGGATGGTTTTTGCACGCTTAAAGACGGGTCGGTGCTACTTTGGACCCCAGCTCAGGAAGAACTTTGCTCATATATTCCCATCTCCAAAATGCGCGGCCACTTGCTAGGAAGAAACATCTGGATTAGCGATTCGAAAGAGTTTGCTTTATCATGGCGTAGTGACAGTCCCACTTTAGACTGCGGTAATTCCCTGACAGTTACTGATCAGGGTTACGCAATTGCTAAAGCTAAGCGACTAGCACGTTCCACGCAGAAACAAGTAGAGATAGTAACATCTAATCAACTCGCAGCACAATTGCTAGCCGTGGAAGATAGCGTTCAGAGCTCTCTCACCGCTCTTTTTCACCACGCTTTGACTTCTTTGTGTGACCGTACTAATACTCTTGCTTTCTCGCTTCACTCTTCTCTCAAATCCGATCCAACCTATACCGTGCGCAAGTTGATTAATCAAATTGACGTTGCAGCCTCTTACTTAGGGAATGGTTTTGTGCAAACACATAATTGTATACGTATTCCTAAAGCTAACTACCGTATTCTACCTTTTAATTCTACATGCTATACCAAACCCCAAGTTCAGTTGACTTTACCTAGTAGGTCTTCTTGGGCCAACTTCATTGATTCTCATAATTGGGTACTTACTTCCAACGCCGATCCGCTACCTTGCGCCAAACTCCTCCCCTTTTACTTCTCTCTTTCTGATGGAGTTCTCCAGTATGACGCACTTTCCCATTCATTTTCTAAAATATCTAATCTACACATTCACAATATCTCATTGGCTTCTGTTCCTCATGATGTTAATTTCATTCCATCTCTTACAATCTTTCATAATCTAGTGCTTACGAACTTTAGCGAGCTCGTGCAAGAGCATCAGTTACAAGAACTTTGGACAGCTCAGAATTTTCACAAAATCATTGGTGCATTAGGTAACAATGGTTACTCTTCTCAAGTTTCTCCTGATTCCCAATCTGGTAGCAGCTCTTCTCTTCTATTTGCCCTGATAGGGTTTTCTCCGTATAAAGCATGGATACCTATTTGCTGCGTAGCTGTGACTTTAGCAATTCTCAAGAAGTTACTTCTTTTGTATATCAACGTATCCTATGCTGGTATTCTCTCATGTATAGCTCCTTCTAATTCGCACACTCCGTTGCGCCCGCTTCCTTTCATTTGTTCATCCTCTAGCAACCCTATTTCTATACCTCCTTTAGCAAGTACCTTAGAGGAACAGTCTATCGAGCTTACTCGTCTTGCGCTAGACTCCTCGCACGCATGGCCACCTAAGCTAACAATTGCTCCGGTTCACGTCTTATCTTATATGATAATACCCACTTCTTTGTCGCGCAAATTCCTATCAAAGCGAATGGTATAGCACTATTAGGCCTTATTGACACTGGGGCCGCTATCTCCGTCGCAAGCCGCGAATTAGCAACCTTGGTAGGCATCTTCCACTTCGAGCGCATCCCAGTAGACACCGCCATCGGAATGGCGGGCATACCCATAGGTCTTCTAGGATGCGCGCGTCTTAATCTCCAGATAGGATCATACCACATCTCTGCTGTCGTACATTTTACTGATGAATCTTCAATCCCCCATCATGCAGCCTCTTTTAATCTCATTCTGGTAACAATGTATTGTCTCAACTCCCACCTTGGTCCATCAATTACACAAATCATACTTTTATTGTTAATGGCGAGCAAATCCGAATCTTTGGCACTGCGTCACAACGGCTGCAAGCGGAAGTAGAAGGAGATGTTATCGTTCGTGTTTCAGAAACAACACCTTTACAACCTGGAACCGAAACGTATGTGCCGTGCTATACTTCTTCGAGCCCCACGGTGCCGGTCATGCTGGTGACGCAATCCGAGGACCTGCTCCAGCGCTCTCACTACTGGTCTCTCCTACGGTATTCTCCGCAGGTAAGACTCATATATTAGTTTCAAATCCTACTAGTAGCCCCCAAGTGTTATATGAGGATCAGAGAATTTCTACTGCGGTTCCCTTAGTAAAGGAGAACGGGGTACTTTCGGACCCTCGGTGTTTTTAGCATGAGTTTGTTTGCCTTACAACCTCTTGCTGCGGCTGATCGCTGTCCCCCTCCAGAACCCAAAGCTGATTTTGTTGTTGAAGCAAACCCGAAGTTTCTGACAAAGAGAAAGAGCAGTTACAAGCTCTCTTTTACGAGTTTCGCGATGGGATATCCCAAAGTTCCTATGATCTAGGTTCATATGATTGTGAGGCAATCCACATTAAGACCACTATCGAAATTCCTCCTACTAGGTTCCGACCTACCCGTATCCCGGTTAAGTTCCAGAAGGAATTTGACGACCACATTAATAAATTGTTGAAAGCCGGTAGGATTAGGGAGAGTGATACCCCATGGGTTCATAACACGGTTTTAGTCAAGAAGCGCGATGGTACCCTTAGCGTTTGTCTCGATTTTCGCCCACTAAACGAATTACCATCCCCGACCATTATCCTTTATCCCGTATTGACGATATCCTGGAAAAGATTGCGGGTAACAGATACTATACATCCCTCGACCTAGCATCTGGGTACATGCAACTTCTACTTTCACCAGAGAGTCAAGTCAAATGCGGTTGGGCAATGCACCGCGGAGTTTACCAGTTCGTTCATCTCCCCTTTGGACTCAAAAACGCCGGCGCGTATTTCTCTCGTGCCATGTTCCGTATCCTAGCCGGTCTGGAAGAGAACTGTCTGGCATACCTGGATGGCATTGTCATCTTTGACAAAGACTTCCCAAGCCATCTAAATTCTTTGCGTAAAGTATTCCGCCGCTTTCGCGATTTCGATATCAAAGTGTCAGGCAAGAAACTAGTCGACATCGCGCGTTCCAAAATCACCTTTTTGGGGCGTGAAATTTCAGGAGATAGTTATTACCCTTGCGATAGGAACATCCAAGCGGTCAAGCGCCTTCCGACCCCTTCTACAGTAAAAGAAGTCAAACGTTTTTTGGGAATGGTTAATTTCTTTCGAAAGTTTATACAAAATTTCGCCGCCATAGCAGCACCCCTGTACGAACTAACCAAGGATAAAGCAAAATTCAAATGGGGTCCGCGCCAGCAACAAGCCTTTGACGAACTACGGAATAAACTCATAACCAAGCCATGTTTGGCGTTCCCTCAAGAACGTGATTTTATCCTCCACACGGATGGCAGCCAAGTTGCTATAGGCGCCGCGTTATTCCAGCAAGCAGCCAGCGATGAGAAGTCCCTATTCATAGGCTATTACAGTAAAGCTCTATCCCAGTCCCAACAAAAGTGGAGTCTCACTCATATAGAACTTTTTGCAATGGTAAGCGCTCTTCGTTTCTTCAAGGCCACTATTTACGGGCATCTGACCCGTATTTTCTCTGATCACAACCGCCAATCACCGCCCATTGACGTATCTTCTCAGACATAATAAGACCCATGATAATTTAGCGCGATGGGTAATCGAGTTGCAAAGTTATAACATAACCATAGAATATTTGAAGGGATCATCAAATGTTGTGGCCGATTGCCTTTCACGATCAGTCAACTCTCAGACTCAGTTTCAGGATAACCTCCAGAGTCCGAAGACATAGTAGAGTTTCCTATGTGTCTAGCGGTACAAGGATATTGTTTGCGCTCTCTCCCACCAACTAATTCCTCCCTCGTTACTCCAATTGCGATTAAGCATTACGATGCCTTACTAGAACAAAAGCGCGACCCAGTCTGTAGCCCTATCATGTCTTTCCTGGAAACAGGGCAATTTCCTGAAAATGTCTCGGAAACAGATAAGGCTCAGTGGCTTCGGTTAGCTGAAGATTGCCACCTACGCGCAAATTGTTGTTTGTACCATCTTACCAAGTCCCTGATGGGGTTACTCCGTTTTTGTTCCTGAGCGTCGCCGGAAACTCGGCACGAGCACCTAGTCGCTCCTACTTTAACGAAGCTGAGGCCGAAGTCTGTAGAACCATCGTCACTCGCCTTCTCCAACGTCATGTGTCTCCCGCTGCCATCAGTATTTTGACGTTCTATAAGGAATAGATGCGCCGGTTGGCGGACTTTGCACGAGAGAACCAAGTCGAGCTCGCCACTGTTGATTCCATCCAAGGCCGAGAGAAGGACATCGTTATTCTCCTCACCACCCGAACTGATTTTGAGCCTACTTCTGGCGAGTTCCTAGATGACCAAAAACGCATGAATGTTGCGCTCACCCGTTCCCGCCAAGGTTTGTTCGTGCTGGGCCATACTGATTCACTTCGTCGCATCAACTTCTGGAATCGAGTGTTGGCCTGGGCCGAGGAACGCCACGCCGTAGTACCTGCCGCTCAACTGGACCAGTATCTACCTCCTGCACAACGGTAAGATTTTCATAACCAGTTCTCTTTATACATACTTTCATTATATATATATATATATTTAATTGTTTTCTTTATATTCATAGACATTATCTCTTTATATTTTATGATATACTACATACCTTAATTTATACACTTCTTTATATACATCCTTATATACTTCTTTTCATATACTTTGCTTTGCATACTTTTTCTTAATTAGAAGTCCAAGGACGGACTTGTTGGTAAATAAGGGAGGTGTAAGGGAGATGCTTTTGCATCTCCGTTTGCATCTTCGATGGAATGCCAGAAGACGTGATTCATATGTTTAGGGCGTGACCGACGATACGAAGGCTCGAGGAGTTGCTCCTTCGCCCCGACACCGACCGGCCGTTCTACCGTACCCCTCCACGACTCTGGCTGATGCTGTCCCGATCCAGTGCTTTATCCAATCTCCATGCTCAACCACTCCACCGATGATCTCCTATTGTCGACTATTCATATACTGTCCTCTGTCTACATTGATGCCTTAACGATAAACTACTTAGTACTGATCGGTGATCTGTTCTTGCCAGCCAGAAGCTCGCCTCCACTGTCGCCGCTACGCTTACTCTTCTCGTCCCAACCTTGGTCGATTACGGTAAAGCCTTTGATAACGTCGAAAACAACGCCATCTTGTCAGAGCTGGTCGATCACGGATGACACAGTTTACATGACGAAAATGGCCTCTTGCTACAAGCATTGTACGGATGATGTAGCTAATTCCCCGACCCTGCCCGTCCCAGTCGGGAAATGGGTTCGGGAAAGCGACACAACTTCGCCTAAGCTGTTCACGCGGCCTTGCAGTGGGTGTTGAAGTCACTGGACTAAGACGAGAGAGAGATACGGATTGATAGAAGATTACTCTCCAACCTTCGTTTTGCGGACGACATCGCATGCCTTTCGAGCAGTACCACTGAAGCGGAGATGATACTGAAGAAACTAAACGAAGTAGGGAAAACGATTGGATTGCGGTGTAGACTAAAGAAGACTCAGTCTACTGAGCTCTTTGCGAAGATGCAGAGAATTGGAAAGCATCCTCATCAAGGAGATTTCTTACCTGTACCTTAAACGTTCGATGAACCTGGGGAACAATTTGAGGGAGGAACTCAACGGGAAAAAAAGTCTGGTACGCCTTTGGACAAGTGAAAAAAGCCATTGACTAGCTGACGGACTTCGGAGCCGTAAACCCACCTGTTTGACTCATTCTGCAAGGCTCCGTTACGCAGCTGAGACATGACCAGGTACTAAAGCCACTTACTGCACGGACAACTCGCAAAGCGCTGGAGCATGTCCCGAACAAGCGACAGCTAGTCATATTTTGTGCAGTATGGATAAAGAATGTCCCTTTTGTGACCGAATGGGAGACGATGAGAAAGCGAAGCAGTACCCCTCATCAGAAGAACACAGGCGACATATGCACGTTAAGAACATCAGATGGGTTCTTCGCATACCTTATAGCCTTTAGATGGCGTAGTCTCAAGCAAAAGGGTTCAGTGACTTAGGGCCGCATGCACTAACATCCCCGCGGGGAGGAGATCGCAGCTTACGATTAGAAGAAAGCTTTATATTTCGAAACTCCAGACACCTGGATTTCACGTTGTGTACCTATCCGTAAGTATTCCTACTACCCTTCACTATGAACATGTTGAAGAGGAGCGAGAAGTTGTACGTACCGCATTTTCCAGCTTTAGTATGATCCCTGATGATCCCCGGCGCTTTTCTTTAGAGTCATTTTTCTTTCTCCGAAGTTAACGAAAAACCTCCAAAGTTGTGCAGATTATCTAAACCGACAGTGCTAAGCATGTTGCTGATAAGAACGAATGATGTTTTGAAGTCATGAAATTTTCGATGATTCACAGGTCGAAAATTGAGGTTTACCGAAAAATTCGACTTTTCAAAAACTCATTTGTTCTCATCAGCAACATGCTTAGCACTGTTGTGTTAGATGTTCAGTACAACTTTGGAAGGTTTTCGTTAACTTCGGAGAAAGAAAAATGACTTCAAAGAAAAGCGCCGGGGATCATCAAGGATCATACTAAAGCTGGAAAATGCGGTTCGTACAGCTTCTCGCTCCTGTTCAACATGTTCATAGTGAAGGGTAGTAGGAATACTTACGGATATGTACACAATTTGAAGTCCAGCTATCTGAAGTTTCGAAATATAAAGCTTTCTTTTAAGCTGCGATCCCCTCCCCAGCAGGGAGGTTAGTGTCCTTGTCTGTCCTGTTATTCTCGCTAAAATTTCGAATCTTGGAAGTCAATGAAAGCGTATGGTATACTCAGAAATCGACATGTTTATCTCCCATCTTATATTTTAAGCGAAATGTGCAAAAATCCAGGTTCTTATAGACGTTTAAGACTTCAAGAATCATTCTATTACTATTCTCTTAACTGTATCACCTAAATCGGGCAAAGCCAAAGCACGAAATCGAAAAACTCGATTGAGGCAAAACACTCTCTCAGACGCTTAATTTCTTAGACAGCAGTTCTCTCGGGGTTTGCCGGAAAATCAAAAAAGAAATTGGTGGTGGACTTGGAGCGCTCCTCTTCCTGGAAATGGGTTGAAAAATTTCTGGAAGTGGTCTACTTTGAAAATGTACGTAGTTGCCTCTACACCTTTTGAGATTTCGGTAACAAAAAGTATTCAATGACAGCGGTTTTGAAAATTGTACAAGGGATAGCGTAGTAATCCTGATCTGAACAACTGCAGTTTCCAACCGTTTGGTTTAGCAAGCATTAAATTACTTTTCCCATCTCTTAGTGAGGCTTTCACATTTTTTTGCACTAACGTGGTGTACGAGTCAGTCATGTTCTAGGGTAGTGTATCGTACGCATCCATTTAATACTTGCTATTCCATTGTTGGTTTGATAGCAGTTACGAACGCACGTTCTCCCTTGCCGTGTGATAAGAGCTTCAACATGCAATTCCTGGCAATCGAATAGGTTTACAGGAGATTTTGAAGACATGAAATGTAATTTTCCGGGAATTTCCGTAGTGATTATCTTTTTGTGATTCTGAATTGAAAGAAGCATGAATTAGTGTACAGACGTGCAGCATCGTATGCTTATCCGAGCCTAATCACTCATATCTAGTATTCTATGTCCTTGCTTGCAAATCGGTGTAACTTGAATTACAAGATGACGCTTCTTTCTGGGAACGGCTATGGTCACCTGATAGTGTTCACAGCGTCAGTGATGTCTTCGCTATGATCCCAGCTGATGACGTCAGAAAGCTAAGGTAGTCGATAATCAGATTTTCCGAATACCTATAATCAAATTTTCCGAAATTTCATAATTTTCTACATCGTATCCATCTATCCACATTGGTCTTTCTCTAACCATCGTTATCAGATCTATGATGTCTATTCGTAGCAGTTTTCAGAGACGATTCGCCAAAAAATCTTGCTACCTTATGCTATAAAACAATTACAGTATGCAGGAGATCATCCGAGTGAGCTAAATGAGTGAAAGGTGAGGATTGATTTTTGTTTTTTAAGAGACTTAGATTAGTTACATTCGGCTTGGAAAAATATCGCTTTTTGTAGGTAATCAGCTGTATACGGCTACTAACTGGGCTTATTCCATACATGTTTGAAGATGCAGAATGGAGAGGGTATTTTTGGTCTTCTGTGCCCACTGTGATTCTTTCCTTCTGTCCTGTTTTCTGTCACATCGAATTCTGTGTCATGCTAGGGTGATGGACAAACGCCTATGGCCAGCGTACTACTTGGTACCTTTTTTCGGGCAGCCTAGTGATTGGTCTGTGAAACATATTCTAGTCTCACTTATCGAGCATTTGTTTAGGAAAAAGTAGATGACCTTGCTTCACTTGAGACCTGTGAGCTTATCTGGAAAGCAGGAGTTGGATTTGCAAATAAGCCGAGCTCCAGCGCCCAGCATGACCAAAATCGTACAGAAATCCTGAAATTATTATTGACTTGCTTCTCGAAAGTTATCTATGCGCCCATAACTGGTATGTTAATCCTTTTATTTTGAGTTCAGTATGTCTGGAGATTATTTAGATGAGAGTCGCCTTCGCTGGGTCGCTCACTTCACATCTGCTGAAAATAGGAATGTGGAATGTGTTGCCGTTATTTACCTCATTGCTAAATATTGTCTGCGCTCAAATCCGGTTGGCATGGGTCTTCCGTACAATTATCTGCTTTTCAATGATTCTCGTGAACCACTTGTTGAAGCAACAAGATTACTCAGTAACCCGTTACAATCGACATATCTTCCAAACTCTGCTAAAAAAGTAAACTTCCATCAGGAGCTACTCGTGCTTCTGTGGAAATGCTGTGAATATAATCAGGTAAGAATCTGTTGGTTGGATCTCTACCCATACTTTTTGTTGTTGTGTAATCATGCAGTTTTTTATTTTCAGAAAGTCTTATTCTACGTTTCAAAAACATCTGTTATTCTTGAGATACTGGTTCCCATTCTGTACCACATCACAGAGTCTAGGAATGATCCGAGTGAGTATAGACGTTGCTGACGTATTGTTACTTCTTTTTTTTCAATTTTTTTCCTTTTCAGCACGCGTTGGTCTAATTCACATGGGCGTATTTCTTGTGCTTTTGCTGAGTGGAGACGCAACTTTGGTGTTCGCCTCAATAAACCATGCATCGCCAAGGCAGCCATTGATATACAATCCTTCACTGGTACCCATGCTTTCTTACCAATCATAGTAGTGATGGGTTACGCTTCTAGTGTATTGTGTCATATCGGTTATTTAGGTGTTTCATAAGTTTATAACTACTTGAATTCATCAACTCCAGTCATTATTCGATTGTTTGCTTACAATCATTGTTAATGGCAAGTATATTCATTATCTGCGATTGAATTTGAATTTGAATTAATGGGTAGAGATCCAACCAACAGATTCTTACCTGATTATATTCACAAGTACTCTGCGTTGATACCACTGCTT
>CATQJL010000001.1:101865516-102088137 GCA_958299035.1 Cylicocyclus nassatus | reverse complement strand
AAGCAGTGGTATCAACGCAGAGTACTTGTGCGAATTAGAAGGAGCTATACGTGAGAGAATACCAGCATAGGATACGTTGATATACAAAAGAAGTAACTTCTTGAGAATTGCTAAAGTCACAGCTACGCAGCAAATAGGTATCCATGCTTTATACGGAGAAAACCCTATCAGGGCAAATAGAAGAGAAGAGCTGCTACCAGATTGGGAATCAGGAGAAACTTGAGAAGAGTAACCATTGTTACCTAATGCACCAATGATTTTGTGAAAATTCTGAGCTGTCCAAAGTTCTTGTAACTGATGCTCTTGCACGAGCTCGCTAAAGTTCGTAAGCACTAGATTATGAAAGATTGTAAGAGATGGAATGAAATTAACATCATGAGGAACAGAAGCCAATGAGATATTGTGAATGTGTAGATTAGATATTTTAGAAAATGAATGGGAAAGTGCGTCATACTGGAGAACTCCATCAGGAAGAGAGAAGTAAAAGGGGCGGAGTTTGGCGCAAGGTAACGGATCGGCGTTTGAAGTAAGTACCCAATTATGAGAATCAATGAAGGTGGCCCAAGAAGACCCACTAGGTTTACTATCCCCACTTGTTTCTGCGTGGAACGTGCTAGTCGCTTAGGTTTAGCAATTGCGTAACCCTGATCAGTAACTGTCAGGGAATTACCGCAGTCTAAAGTGGGACTGTCACTACGCCATGATAAAGCAAACTCTTTCGAATCGCTAATCCAGATGTTTCTTCCTAGCAAGTGGCCGCGCATTTTGGAGATGGGAATATATGAGCAAAGTTCTTCCTGAGCTGGGGTCCAAAGTAGCACCGACCCGTCTTTAAGCTTGCAAAAACCATCCTTGTACGAGCAATGCCGGAGATCACCGACCGCGGTGTCGGGAAACTGGGACCCCTGACGCGCATGCACCATTGTAGGGGTTAGATAGCAATTCGTTACTGTTAGGTGATGGTCCGAGCAACAGCCAAAAGGTGCAATAAAATATCTAATCTACACATTCACAATATCTCATTGGCTTCTGTTCCTCATGATGTTAATTTCATTCCATCTCTTACAATCTTTCATAATCTAGTGCTTACGAACTTTAGCGAGCTCGTGCAAGAGCATCAGTTACAAGAACTTTGGACAGCTCAGAATTTTCACAAAATCATTGGTGCATTAGGTAACAATGGTTACTCTTCTCAAGTTTCTCCTGATTCCCAATCTGGTAGCAGCTCTTCTCTTCTATTTGCCCTGATAGGGTTTTCTCCGTATAAAGCATGGATACCTATTTGCTGCGTAGCTGTGACTTTAGCAATTCTCAAGAAGTTACTTCTTTTGTATATCAACGTATCCTATGCTGGTATTCTCTCATGTATAGCTCCTTCTAATTCGCACACTCCGTTGCGCCCGCTTCCTTTCATTTGTTCATCCTCTAGCAACCCTATTTCTATACCTCCTTTAGCAAGTACCTTAGAGGAACAGTCGATCGAGCTTACTCGTCTTGCGCTAGACTCCTCGCACGCATGGCCACCTAAGCTAACAATTGCTCCGGTTCACGTCTTATCTTATATGATAATACCCACTTCTTTGTCGCGCAAATTCCTATCAAAGCGAATGGTATAGCACTATTAGGCCTTATTGACACTGGGGCCGCTATCTCCGTCGCAAGCCGCGAATTAGCAACCTTGGTAGGCATCTTCCACTTCGAGCGCATCCCAGTAGACACCGCCATCGGAATGGCGGGCATACCCATAGGTCTTCTAGGATGCGCGCGTCTTAATCTCCAGATAGGATCATACCACATCTCTGCTGTCGTACATTTTACTGATGAATCTTCAATCCCCCATCATGCAGCCTCTTTTAATCTCATTCTGGTAACAATGTATTGTCTCAACTCCCACCTTGGTCCATCAATTACACAAATCATACTTTTATTGTTAATGGCGAGCAAATCCGAATCTTTGGCACTGCGTCACAACGGCTGCAAGCGGAAGTAGAAGGAGATGTTATCGTTCGTGTTTCAGAAACAACACCTTTACAACCTGGAACCGAAACGTATGTGCCGTGCTATACTTCTTCGAGCCCCACGGTGCCGGTCATGCTGGTGACGCAATCCGAGGACCTGCTCCAGCGCTCTCACTACTGGTCTCTCCTACGGTATTCTCCGCAGGTAAGACTCATATATTAGTTTCAAATCCTACTAGTAGCCCCCAAGTGTTATATGAGGATCAGAGAATTTCTACTGCGGTTCCCTTAGTAAAGGAGAACGGGGTACTTTCGGACCCTCGGTGTTGTTAGCATGAGTTTGTTTGCCTTACAACCTCTTGCTGCGGCTGATCGCTGTCCCCCTCCAGAACCCAAAGCTGATTTTGTTGTTGAAGCAAACCCGAAGTTTCTGACAAAGAGAAAGAGCAGTTACAAGCTCTCTTTTACGAGTTTCGCGATGGGATATCCCAAAGTTCCTATGATCTAGGTTCATATGATTGTGAGGCAATCCACATTAAGACCACTATCGAAATTCCTCCTACTAGGTTCCGACCTACCCGTATCCCGGTTAAGTTCCAGAAGGAATTTGACGACCACATTAATAAATTGTTGAAAGCCGGTAGGATTAGGGAGAGTGATACCCCATGGGTTCATAACACGGTTTTAGTCAAGAAGCGCGATGGTACCCTTAGCGTTTGTCTCGATTTTCGCCCACTAAACGAATTACCATCCCCGACCATTATCCTTTATCCCGTATTGACGATATCCTGGAAAAGATTGCGGGTAACAGATACTATACATCCCTCGACCTAGCATCTGGGTACATGCAACTTCTACTTTCACCAGAGAGTAAAGTCAAATGCGGTTGGGCAATGCACCGCGGAGTTTACCAGTTCGTTCATCTCCCCTTTGGACTCAAAAACGCCGGCGCGTATTTCTCTCGTGCCATGTTCCGTATCCTAGCCGGTCTGGAAGAGAACTGTCTGGCATACCTGGATGGCATTCTCATCTTTGACAAAGACTTCCCAAGCCATCTAAATTCTTTGCGTAAAGTATTCCGCCGCTTTCGCGATTTCGATATCAAAGTGTCAGGCAAGAAACTAGTCGACATCGCGCGTTCCAAAATCACCTTTTTGGGGCGTGAAATTTCAGGAGATAGTTATTACCCTTGCGATAGGAACATCCAAGCGGTCAAGCGCCTTCCGACCCCTTCTACAGTAAAAGAAGTCAAACGTTTTTTGGGAATGGTTAATTTCTTTCGAAAGTTTATACAAAATTTCGCCGCCATAGCAGCACCCCTGTACGAACTAACCAAGGATAAAGCAAAATTCAAATGGGGTCCGCGCCAGCAACAAGCCTTTGACGAACTACGGAATAAACTCATAACCAAGCCATGTTTGGCGTTCCCTCAAGAACGTGATTTTATCCTTCACACGAATGGCAGCCAAGTTGCTATAGGCGCCGCGTTATTCCAGCAAGCAGCCAGCGATGAGAAGTCCCTGTTCATAGGCTATTACAGTAAAGCTCTATCCCAGTCCCAACAAAAGTGGAGTCTCACTCATATAGAACTTTTTGCAATGGTAAGCGCTCTTCGTTTCTTCAAGGCCACTATTTACGGGCATCTGACCCGTATTTTCTCTGATCACAACCGCCAATCACCGCCCATTGACGTATCTTCACAGACATAATAAGACCCATGATAATTTAGCGCGATGGGTAATCGAGTTGCAAAGTTATAACATAAACCATAGAATATTTGAAGGGATCATCAAATGTTGTGGCCGATTGCCTTTCACGATCAGTCAACTCTCAGACTCAGTTTCAGGATAACCTCCAGAGTCCGAAGACATAGTAGAGTTTCCTATGTGTCTAGCGGTACAAGGATATTGTTTGCGCTCTCTCCCACCAACTAATTCCTCCCTCGTTACTCCAATTGCGATTAAGCATTACGATGCCTTACTAGAACAAAAGCGCAATCCAGTCTGTAGCCCTATCATGTCTTTCCTGGAAACAGGGCAATTTTTCCTGAAAATGTCTCGGAAACAGATAAGGCTCAGTGGCTTCGATTAGCTGAAGATTGCCACCAACGCGCAAATGGTTGTTTGTACCATCTTACCAAGTCCCTGATGGGGTTACTCCGTTTTTGTTCCTGAGCGTCGCCGGAAACTCGGCACGAGCACCTAGTCGCTCCTACTTTAACGAAGCTGAGGCCGAAGTCTGTAGAACCATCGTCACTCGCCTTCTCCAACGTCATGTGTCTTCCGCTGCCATCAGTATTTTGACGATCTATAAGGAATAGATGCGCCGGTTGGCGGACTTTGCACGAGAGAACCAAGTCGAGCTCGCCACTGTTGATTCCATCAAGGCCGAGAGAAGGACATCGTTATTCTCCTCACCACCCAAACTGATTTTGAGCCTACTTCTGGCGAGTTCCTAGATGACCAAAAACGCATGAATGTTGCGCTCACCCGTTCCCGCCAAGGTTTGTTCGTGCTGGGCCATACTGATTCACTTCGTCGCATCAACTTCTGGAATCGAGTGTTGGCCTGGGCCGAGGAACGCCACGCCGTAGTACCTGCCGCTCAACTGGACCAGTATCTACCTCCTGCACAACGGTGGGATTTTCATAACCAGTTCTCTTTATACATACTTTCATTATATATATATATTTAGTTGTTTTCTTTATATTCATAGACATTATCTCTTTATATTTTATGATATACTACATACCTTTATTTATACACTTCTTTATATACATCCTTATATACTTCTTTTCATATACTTTGCTTTGCATACTTTTTCTTAATTAGAAGTCCAAGGACGGACTTGTTGGTAAATAAGGGAGGTGTAAGGGAAATGCTTTTGCATCTCCGTTTGCATCTTCGATGGAATGCCAGAAGACGTGATTGTTTAGGGCGTGACCGACGATACGAAGGCTCGAGGAGTTGCTCCTTCGCCCCGACACCGACCGGCCGTTCTACCGTACCCCTCCACGACTCTGGCTGATGCTGGACCGATCCAGTGCTTTATCCAATCTCCATGCTCAACCACTCCACCGATGATCTCCTATTGTCGACTATTCATATACTGTCCTCTGTCTACATTGATGCCTTAACGATAAACTACTTAGTACTGATCGGTGATCTGTTCTTGCCAGCCAGAAGCTCGCCTCCACTGTCGCTACGCTTACTCTTCTCGTCCCAACCTTGGTCGATTACGGTAAAGCCTTTGATAACGTCGAAAACAACGCCATCTTGTCAGAGCTGGTCGATCACGGATGACACAGTTTACATGACGAAAATGGCCTCTTGCTACAAGCATTGTACGGATGATGTAGCTAATTCCCCGACCCTGCCCGTCCCAGTCGGCAAATGGGTTCGGGAAAGCGACACAACTTCGCCTAAGCTGTTCACGCGGCCTTGCAGTGGGTGTTGAAGTCACTGGACTAAGACGAGAGAGACAACGGATTGATAGAAGATTCCTCTCCAACCTTCGTTTTGCGGACGACATCGCATGCCTTTCGAGCAGTACCACTGAAGCGGAGACGATACTGAAGAAACTAAACGAAGTAGGGAAAACGATTGGATTGCGGTGTAGACTAAAGAAGACTCAGTCTACTGAGCTCTTTGCGAAGATGCAGAGAATCGGAAAGCATCCTCATCAAGGAGATTTCTTACCTGTACCTTAAACGTTCGATGAACCTGGAGAACAATTTGAGGGAGGAACTCAACGGGAAAAAAAGTCTGGTACGCCTTTGGACAAGTGAAAAAAGCCATCGACTAGCTGACGGACTTCGGAGCTGTAAACCCACCTGTTTGACTCATTCTGCAAGGCTCTGTTACGCAGCTGAGACATGACCAGGTACTAAAGCCACTTACTGCACGGACAACTCGCAAAGCGCTGGAGCATGTCCCGAACAAGCGACAGCTAGTCATATTTTGTGCAGTATGGATAAAGAATGTCCCTTTTGTGACCGAATGGGAGACGATGAGAAAGCGAAGCAGTACCCCTCATCAGAAGAACACAGGCGACATATGCACGTTAAGAACATCAGATGGGTTCTTCGCATACCTTATAGCCTTTAGATGGCGTAGTCTCAAGCAAAAGGGTTCAGTGACTTAGGGCCGCATGCACTAACATCCCCGCGGGGAGGAGATCGCAGCTTACGATTAGAAGAAAGCTTTATATTTCGAAACTCCACCTGGATTTCACGTTGTGTACCTATCCGTAAGTATTCCTACTACCCTTCACTATGGACATGTTGAAGAGGAGCGAGAAGTTGTACGAACCGCATTTTCCAGCTTTAGTATGATCCCTGATGATCCCCGGCGCTTTTCTTTAGAGTCATTTTTCTTTCTCCGAAGTTAACGAAAAACCTCCAAAGTTGTGCAGATTATCTAAACCGACAGTGCTAAGCATGTTGCTGATAAGAACGAATGATGTTTTGAAGTCATGAAATTTTCGATGATCCACAGGTCGAAAATTGAGGTTTACCGAAAAATTCGACTTTTCAAAAACTCATTTGTTCTCATCAGCAACATGCTTAGCACTGTTGTGTTAGATGTTCAGTACAACTTTGGAAGGTTTTCGTTAACTTCGGAGAAAGAAAAATGACTTCAAAGAAAAGCGCCGGGGATCATCAAGGATCATACTAAAGCTGGAAAATGCGGTTCGTACAGCTTCTCGCTCCTGTTCAACATGTTCATAGTGAAGGGTAGTAGGAATACTTACGGATATGTACACAATTTGAAGTCTATCTGGAGTTTCGAAATATAAAGTTTCTTTTAAGCTGCGATCCCCTCCCCAGCAGGGAGGTTAGTGCATGCGGCCCTTAGTCTTCTGGTCCCCATTTTTCAGTGCTCGGTCGGACTTTGACACCAAGTTTTTTATACTGTTCATTAAAGGGAAGCCTAAAGTTTTCAATACGGCTTCTGATTTTTATCGATGCCAAGACGTGTTTGATTTGCACATCAAAAAGTAAAATCTTCCCAACCACAAAAATTCCACAATTTTTCTTCCTACAGCCATTTTTTTGTGCAATTCACAGACTTTCGTCCAAATCATGGGTGATCTGATTGAGAAGCCTATTAACTTCTGATCCGCAACTGCACTCGAGTCTTGCGATTTGCGCTCAGAAATTACAACCTGTCAAACTTGCTTCTGACTACAACTCTTTTCGCAGCTGGCGTCGCTTCTGCGGGAATCGCCACGCCTGGATGATGGGTCCAAAAGATGTGTAAGGCATTACCCCAACAATGTTCGCAGTAATCAAAGATTTGGTCCACCCTATGCAGAACGACAGGACTTCAAAGTCACTTACTCAAAAAATGGTGCATTTTTAGGGGCAAAAAGTGGTCTATTTTTCGAACTTTCTGAAAAAAATTTTTGCAGGTGGTCCTGCAAAAACATGAATGGTCCCCTTAACAGCTCCAGCAGACCTTTATATGACTACAGCATTTGGGCTTTCCAGATCTCATCCTGCCTGAGATAATCCTGCACAATAGGCTACTTGCGAGGACCTTTTTTCCCTTCTGCGCATGCTGGTGGACCGCATTGAGGTGCTGAAAAGCCAGCAAGACAAATATATGTTGTGGACAAAATTCTCTTTGCAATGAAATTTGTAGCTCTGAAAAAGGATCAATCTGCTTGAAGTTACAGCGATTTGAAAAAAATTTTCGCAAGTGCCCGGAAACTTTCTTTACAACCTAATAATAGAGTATTTTTCGTAGCTTTCACCCCATTGTATGCCGTACACCTAGTGCTTCGATCTCTTGCCATGTGAGATGATGTGCGCTACATAATGCGAAATCCCACAAAATATAGCCTCTTCGGTGCCTTGAAATCATCTCCACGAAACAAGACCTCGGCAGGAATTTTCCCATTTTCCAAAAAGAGGAACGGACCTGCCAACTCCAACGAATCTAGTTCGATACCTTTCGTTGATCTTTGAACTTATTCTTTTTGATGCATTTTTGTGTGTAAATTAGATAAGTAAATGGATCTGTGAGTGACTTGTGGTAGAGTGGAACAGTCCTATGAAATATCTGAGTTTGCATTTGTACAAGAATAAATATTATTATTTATTATTTTCCAAGCTAAGATAAATATTACTACAAACAGTGGATTACATCTATCTACAACAATACTTTTAGGAACGCAGATATCATTGTGACTTCTCCATGGCTGAAGCTTCGCGGAGTGCTCTTTCTCGTTCTTCTGCAAATATACTTTTGTGGAGGAAATTTAAGCGCATCAAAAACGATACTTACTCCTCTTCTCGGCCTTTTTCCGCCTTTTCCTTTCCATCATAAGAAGTTCAGCTCTGGAGTTATGATAAATCTCTCGGAGATCATTCAATCGCTTTTCAAGCATTTCTATAGCGTCTTCGTTCAGTTGTGAGAGATCGCCTAAGATAGTTTCAGTAAGTTGCAATCCACAAAATTCCGAAGTACAAACTTACCAAGGGGTGGGAGACCTAGGAGATCAAAGTTATCCAAGGAATGTTCTTGCTCCATAATTCGTAAAGTCTTGTTCTTCATCGAAATAAAAGTATCACGCGCAACTGAAGGTTCTGTAAAAAAAAAACCAAGGAAAATTACTAGCAAGACCAGAAAGAGGACGATTCCAACACTGTACCTTCTTCTTCCTCTTCCTCGCCATATGAATCATCATTTCGGTCTTCTTTACTTGACGTCTTTTGACGCATGTACTTTCTATCAACAACCATGACGCTGTGTCGATTATATGGAGCTCTGGAGATAGTGTAGATAAGCCCAAATTGAGCTCAAGAATTTTCCTACCGTTTCCGCTTGTTTCCGCGTCCTCTTCCTGGTGACATGATGCGACCGCCAGCCGATTGGTTGTCTGACGTTGACCATTTGTCATTGTCTAAATTGGTAATTTCTGAGAGAAGAAGTCAAAAAGCAAGAAATCTACCTTCCCCATCAGTCCTCATCGGAGTAACTGAACCAGATGGTTCTGCATCTGATTCTTCCTGATGGACAACCTGTTGTGACACCACAACGACTTCTGCAAAACAACACCTATGAAGAAAGAAAGAAAATCACCTTGAAAATAAACTGACCACTCTCCACTTTCATTTCCGTTTGCTCTTTCTTGACTTCAACATGCCGACAAGAGTGAGTCACTTTGTCTACAGTCTTTCTCAGATGCTCGTCAGATGCTGCCAACGTCTCGCTCCCCCTTCTGCCGGCCAGTTTCCCATAAAGAGGGCTTTTAGCGACTAGGTCGAAGTCGCAGAAAGCGCTAACAACAACTCCTACATCGGCAGCATCATCCATAGGTGTCTTCTCCTTCGCTGATGATGCTGTAAAGGTTGCTATTTAACGACCAACAGTTAACTGCTGGAAAGCAACACCAAAACCTCGTGATGGTCTCTTTCTTTCTTTTGGTGGAGGTTCATGGCATGTTAACGCTACACTATCTCTGACGGAAATCTTCAATATCAACAGCGCTGAGTCTAAATTATCAGAGGATCTGCATGTAAAACCCAACTCTTAAACTGTGCAAATCTTTCTTGAATCAGAACATAACTGCTATGAAATAAGAGCGCCAGAGCTAAGGTGAAGAAACTCACACTGCTTGGAATCATGCGCAGAGAATTCGAATTTCCCAGAAACTTCTTCAGGAATTGACGGCTAAACGAACACTCATAGTTGGAAACAAAATAAGCAACTGTTAAAGGGCGTCCACCCAAAATCTGAGGGTGTTCGAAAAATTGCTGACGTGCAACAGCGAGAGAATTAACTAACAAGGGAATGGTCAGAAGTCGAAGTGACCAATCCATACAAGCTGCATACCATTAGATGCAGCATAAAACGCTGACTATAAATCTGCTTCCCTTATCTGCAGAGCGCTTTTGTGGATGAAATTATAAGCCGTTAAAGGCCATAATTTTGCTGGGAAATCATGCGTGTAAAGGTCAAACTTGGCCGTGCAGAGCCACTCTCGGCTCAGTGTTGGACCAAAACATGCAACTAGGTCTCTTCATATGGCTCGTACTCAAAGGTGAACTAAAACGGCAACAGTGTGCCTAGTCTCGCAATTTTTGTGTACGATTTTTTCGCAGTAAAGCTGCTCATAACTTCGCCTACAAAGATGCTCTGCAGATACGGAAGAAAGATTTGAAATCAGCGTTCGATGCTGCATCGAATGGTATACAGCTTGTTTGGATTGGCCACTTCGACTTCTGACCATTCCCTTGTAAGTGACTACCTAAATCGCACTGCGAAAGTTTTTGAAGCGGAGTAACCGTTCAAGAAGGACGATGCTGCTGGGGTCGCCACGCCCCTCGACATGCATTGCCTAGAAGTAATGAGCCCGAAACACTCAGTGATACCAAACAAAAAAAACACATTTTCAACGTTTTTAGGTAATCTGGAGTGCAGTTTCGTTAAAACACCCATGTTAGTAGGCGTGGCGACCCCAGCAGCATACACCTTTCGAAAAGGTTTTCCCGCTTGGAGATACACCTTTTGCAGCGCAACTCGGGCAATTAACTTAGGGACCTCGCTGCAATACTGCAGCGTAATTTCACCAACAACTTGGGTGTACGGTGTCATCAAGTGACATGACAAAAATAATCAAAAGTTATTTTTGATCCCCAAAATTGGCGTGCTTACCTTCGGAGAAACAATCTTCTGTGGCGGTGTCACTATGACTTTTTCATGTGGATGCTGAGCAGCTATATAAATAGTCGTAGGTAAACCAGGTGATGAGCTGGGCACAGCTGCAGCGATCACTCCTTCTTTGACGCCAGGTGTGACAGATACCGTCGTTCGAGCGCGTTTCACTTGTATAACCGATGGAGGCGAACCAACACGCGGTGTACCATGGTGCGTCGCATCATGTCCTCGGGGAGGAGATCGTAAAGGTGGAGATATACCGATATTCGATGGTGAGATCATTGAATGCTGAAATTGGGGCACCTTTGTTTGAAAAAAACCGTGCTAAAATTCCCACCTCAATTCTCGACGGTCCTGCCAACGGTGTTTTAGCTCGCTGTGTTGACACTTTCAACGGCATGCCGGCCGACTTGGAGGACTGAAAAGGAAACAGTGAGATGATATGGTGAATGAAATGAGGTGATACCTCTCTCTTCAGTCCTTCCGCAGCAGCTGCTGTCAGTTGCTCGTATTGGGAGATGGAGACACGTCTAGGGCGATATCCACCCTAGAAAGTCCATATGAATCATCTGATCATCCTCATCCTTTTTCGGCTTCCATGTTTTCATCAAATTATACAATTTTTAAGACCTTTACAGCGTATTGAGACATTATCAAAAATTCATGCAATTTCAATAATAAGAAACTGAGCTTTTGTGAAAAGTAACTTTCCGCTCAGCTAATGCCCTTCATTCCTCTTAATGTTCCAGTGCTCAAAAAACAACTCACCATGCTAAATAGATGAGTTGGCACTTCATCGTCGTCTCTTGTCAGGCTTTCAACGCCATCGGTAGAATTCGACCAACGTAAAAGGAAGTCCAACCGTGATCTCGGTATGCGATCACCCATTTCACGTGTGATTGCATCCATCGACGTTTGGTCATCCTAGAGTCAAATTACAAACATATAAAGAGCAAAGCAGGAATGAGGAAAGGGAGAAGAGAAGAAAAAAATGGTAACCTTTTCACTAAGGCGAATCTTATTGAGCGTTATCGATTCGTCATAGCGAGAGTTCCAACCGAGGTAGTGAACAAAACACCTTGTGGTTGAAAGTACGACACGAAGTCGAGCAATTGCTTGTGAGGAAAGACCAATGCCCTGAAAATTTGTGAAAATCGATAACCTTAGATAGCGTAAATAAATAACACCAAAGTGGTATTTGAAAATACGCACCTCCTCATCGGCCATTTCCATAATTTCAGCCATTTCTTTGACAGATGGTTGGTCTACAGTGACTACGCGTGCATCATACCAACGTCCATGATGATGAGCACGCACTTTTTGGCCAAGATAAAAACGCGAAACGCTGAAATAAGCCATCATGAAATGTATTTCTACAGAAAATAACTTACATATTAGCCGGGCGATAGCCCTCATCAGGATCTCTTGACTTTGCTGGATCAGAAGCATCTTTCTTATCTGCTTTTGCCAATTTTTTTCTTTCCTTTCGTTTCTTACCTGAAAACACACCTGATTATCTACCTATATCTTTCAAGGAGGAAACTTACCATCTCCATCTTCATCGCTAATATCATGATCTCTCTTTTCGGTATGAACCCCATCTTTGTCGACAGCTGCAGCATTTTTTTCTCGTTCACTGTCACGTCGTTCTGATCTTTCTGCTCTTGCATCCGCTTCCTGTTCAGCTTTCGATGGTGATGATTTGTGTTTGTGCTCGACTTCGGTTTTCTCTTCTTCTTTGATCTTCTCGATAAGTTTCTCGCCACGCTTTTCCTCCATTTCCTTCACTTCTTCTTCTTTTTTGATCTTGGACTTTGTCTCCTTGTCTTTTGCCTTCTCTTCCTTCTCCCTTTCCTTAGCTTTCTCCTTCTTTTCTTTCTTGAAGAAATGTTGCTGTGATACCTACAAAATAATTCAACAGACACAAAAATACTTACCTTTTCCTTCACATCCTCATCCTTTTGCTTACGCTCAGCTTTCTTCTCGTCTTCTTCTTTTTCCAGCTTCTTTGGCTTCTCCGAGCTTGTGGAAGTAGATGGAGAGCAGCTAAAGCAGATTTTATTATTAGAAACAAAGATACCTAG
Organism: Cylicocyclus nassatus; assembly: GCA_958299035.1. Taxonomy (NCBI): domain Eukaryota; kingdom Metazoa; phylum Nematoda; class Chromadorea; order Rhabditida; family Strongylidae; genus Cylicocyclus; species Cylicocyclus nassatus. The sequence goes on along the minus strand of CATQJL010000001.1, from coordinate 102,075,429 downwards.
GAAACCTAGGAGACCCACGTTGATCTTTCTCGTTGACTGCTCCCATCAGGATCACGAGAAGTCTCCTTTGACTCTCTTCCATCGGCTTTTCCTCTTTTTGTCGTCTTCTCCTTAGCTTCGGCTGCACTTGACTTTCGCCGTTTTACTGGCTATAAGAGTTATGTTTATTGTGCTGAGGATGATGTAGGAACAAAGCATTTCTTACTTTCTGCTGATTCATTAGTTCGGCGTTTCGAATAAGCCGACGTTCTCTAGGACTATTGATCGTCGATGTGATGGACAACTCATCCAAAGACCAGCCCAGCCTTTTGTAGAAGGAATTGAAGTGGGCTAAGTATCTGCAAAAACAACTTAGCCAGTCACGGGAAGCTGCTACTAAAATTAATCAAAACTAATGGATGCTAGAATGGAAGAAGAATATACAAGTAGCTCGCATATATTTTGTGCAATGGAGTTCTGGCAGTAAGAGAGTGCAAAGAAGGAAAAGATTACCTTATGTAAGCCTTCCTCACAGTAACAGGAGTAGCTCCAGGACAACCAGACAGATGAAGTTTGATGAGCACCTAGAACGAAAAACTTGTAAAAATAAACTAATTGCGATAAAATTAGAACCCATAGGTTTCTACAAACCTTTTTCCATAGCTGATTGGTTGTAACTCGTTTACAACCACCATAGTCTTGAACAACGCGATAAAAGCGATAAAGATCTATATCTTTTCCACCAAGAATCGGCGCACGGTTAATGGGTGTTCCTATAATGATTCATTACAAAGAGAAAATTCAAACTATAACTTCATAAGAAATGAACTAAAAATTTATAAAAGTGCTTTACCTCTTTCCTCTTGGAATTTGTACAGCTGAGCCACAAACAGGTCTCTCTCTTCCCCATATTCCTCTTCACCACTGCTCTCTGAGGTCTCCGAGCTACTTTCCACTCTATAAATGAAACATCTATGCAGATTTTAGAACAAAGAGGCAAACGAAAAATACAAACCAAAGAAAATAGAGTCAAGAAAACTTACTTTTTCTCCGCTTTCTTCTTCTTGGCATCGTCCTCCTTTTTCGAAGTTTCGGCCTTATCGTCCTTCTTGGCCGTTTTGATGCTTGTATCAGCTTTGACAGGTTCCTTTTTCCTCGGAATACTTGTATCGGCGTAAATCTCCTTTGCAATCCAATTATTTGGGAGCGTGCCTGCAAAAGTGCACGCACTTTGCGTCAAACCGGATTGGAGCACACGAACATTATCGAACTCTTCGCTTAGACTCTTTCGAGGGAATAAGAGGAAGTTTCAAATCTACTAACTAGGGCTTGACAATGCGTCATTGAAAGGAGCAAATTCTAAAGGAAGGGAATAAGATGGAAGTAGGGCGTAATCAATAAATCGATATGCAAAAACAGTGTGTACAACACATGATCGTGCCTATGTACGCTTTCTTGAATTTATGCAGAAAATGGAAGAAAGGAGCTGAGCAAGGACATTAGCTCACCTTTACTATTGAACGCGTTCGCTCTGTCGACAGCCGTGCGCTGCGGATTACTCATCGCATCGAGGGCTTTTTTACTTATAGGCTGGTCGTCCAATAGAACTAGGTTCGCGAGTGATGCGGCGAAACTAGAACACAAGGACAAGATTAATTCCTCTACTCCTCACTAATAGTATACAAATCGGGAGTACAGTAACTCACTACTTTCCATTTTGGAAACTGCGTACGGGAATTTCGTTTTTTCCCAGATTTTTCCCCTTTGTAGTTAAATCTCTGCAAGAGATGGTGATTAGATAATACCAAGAAAACAAGACTCAAAATAAAGATCGCAGTGAAAAGTCGATCAGATACCTGTAAACTTTCAATGCGACAACAACAGCTGGATACCATTTTCCTCGATGCTGTGCATCATCGTAAACACAAACAACACTACCGGCTCTTAGCTAAACAAAGAATGAGAAGACTAAAAATGTTGCAAGATGACTGTCTAACCTTCACTCGTAATTCTTCCAGCTGTTCAGCTTCGCTTTTCTGATTCTGTTGAGCTTTGCGAGGTGACTCTTCCTTCTTCTCCTGCTCTTTTTCCTTCTTCTTTTTCTCCTCTTTGTCGGGTTCCACCTCTGCATCACTGGACTCCTCGCTACTGCTGCTCATGTCACCATCTCCACTTTCTTCTGTATCTCCCTGAAACACAAATTTTATTTCGAGTTTTATAAACTGTGTTAAATGGACAGGTCGCACTCAAGCATTACTTTAGCGCTTTCAACGGTCCATTTTGTGATTCAGTCTATTTCTGACTATTGCAATGTACAATAACAAGCGGTATATTCCCACTTAAAGAATTTGATTTCACGAAAAGGGCTCAGAACTGGCAGAGAAGGTCGTAATGTTTTCGAGATGCTACGCACTGAGCAAGAATACGTAAAATTCGGTTAAAAAGATCATATAAGATGACAGCTTTCAAAATAGACGGAGACACAGGTTATAATGAACGGTATTCCAAATAGAAGCACTTGAAAACAGGAACATAAGAGTTTGTTATGCTTTACACATGTATCAAGTAGGAGATTGACATAATTCCACAGCACAGTTCACACAGATTGCAACAAAGTACCAGGTTTTTCCAAGAACAACATTTACATGAAGAGATGAGTCTCAAAGATTTAGACTATCTACTAGACTACTCTAAAAGCATTGAAAAAAGTCCACTAAAAGTTGCATGGCAAGTGAAATGAAAAGCATCTCTGTGTAATGAAAAGCATCTCTGCACTCTTAAGGCCAAGCACTTATGAAGAAAAGCAACGGACATGTTGATTATCTCTAATACATAACAACAGTACTCTGGAGAGGACTGAGGTATATATTTTTGGCCTAGTCTTAGGGCCGCATGCACTAACATCTTTGCCGGGGAGGGGATCGTAGCATAAAAGAAAGCTTCTCCTGAAGTTCCAAATATCTGGATTTCACGTTGTCTACCTATCCGTAAGTATTCCTGCCTCCTTCACTGTGAACATCTTGAACGGGAGCAAGAAACTGTACAAGCCGCATTTTCCAGCTTTCTTTTTGTATGACCCCCCTGGTGATCCTCGGGGGACGACCGTCTTTTCTTTGAAGTCATTTTTCTTTCTTCAAAGTTAATGAAAACATTCCAAAGTTGTGCTCTTTTCTAACCCAAGAGTGCTAATCATGATTCTGGTAAGATCAAGTGATGTTTCGAAGTCATGAAATTCGCGGCGAACCAGCACAAGGCGAAAGTTGGTGTTTACCGAAAAAATAAATATTTCAAAAAATCATTTGTTTTCATCAGTAACACGCTTAGCATTGTTGGGTTAAATGATCAGTAAACTTTGGAAGGTTTCGTTAACTTCGAAGGGAGAGAAATGACTGACAAGAAAAGATGGCCGGCCGCAGAGATCATCAGGATATGATTTTAAAAAAGCTGGAAAATGCGGTTTGTTTCTTGTTCCCGCTCGATATCTTCAGAGTGAAGGATGGTGAGAATATACTTAAAGATTGGTAGGCAGTGTGAAATCCACATTCTGGAGTTTTTCAGGATAAGAAGCCTTATTTTGCTGCGACCCCTCTCCGACGAAGATGTTAATGCATGCGGCTTTTAAGTTAAATTTAAAATGAAAAACTGACAGCTTTCCTTTATTCCACATGGAATGAAAAACGTGAGAAAAATGGTGAAGCAAGTATTGATGGTAGATAGAAACAAAGAAAAAAGATATACAATTGAAAAAAAGATGTAAAAATGAAAGTTATCTAACCTGATCCATCTCTCCAATGGCTACGCTAGCAGCTGAAGCAGCCGCACGTTTCTTACGTTTCTTCACCTCATCGTCTTCGCTTTCCTCTTCCCGACGGCGTTTGATTCTTGAAAAATCGCGAAAATCAAAGTTATACAAAGTTCTGAGCTTCACATACTTTTTAATTTTCTTCGTTTTTGCCTGAAGTTTCGGAGGTGCACAGAACTGTTCAGGATTGTACAATGGCATTTGATCAAGATTTGATTCACTGTCAAAATGTCTGCCTCCTTTCAGGCACATCTGAGTACGCCGTAATACTTTTTCGTCGCCATCGTTGAACACTAAAAAATCAAAATCATGGGAAGGAAAGGAAGATTTTCATGACGACCAAATACAATAATCAATACTGACCGACGTGATATGTACTGCAGTCTTTTATGTGTTGTATAACACCTTTGACATGATGTTTGCCTTGTGCAACATCTACAATTTGGTTCACTTCGAGTGTGCCTCTAATCAAATGTTCTTCCACGACAATAGTGCCAAATGGAGATTCTTTCAATGCAACCTACAACAAAAGATTCCTGCAAAAAATCAAAAGCAAAGTCAAAAAACAAAAATTTACAAATAAAAATCAACCACACTTGCCTTGCATTTCACAGACTTGCATAGTTTCTTGATTTTAGCTTCGCAGAATGCTCCTTTGAATTTTGCACTGACTTCGGTCCCTGGCGGCAGAAAGGCAGGATCATCCGACTGAAAATTGGTTGGTTTCAAGCAATATTTATAGATTACCCCCTTTTGCTAAGAAGTTAACAGATCAGACAGCATCATAACTCAAACTGTCAAAAAGCGTTGAAAGGCGACAATTTCATATCAAACGCTTTGCACCTGGATAAGTACAGAATGATAACGTATCATTCATCATGAGATCAAAAGAATCACTACCGCTTTGCACAAATTGTCTGAACAAGCATAAACATGTGGACAACAAGTGTGCCCATTATCTATCTCATCTAATATGACTCAATTTCTAAAAGCAGGTCAAAACAAGTTCAGGCATTTCTGAACAATAAGCGCAAAGCGGTTTCGACCTCTTAGTCATAGAATGGACGATATTTGAAATTATATATAGAAAAGTTGCTTATATCAAAATGGAGCTCACCTGCATGTTAACACTTCCTCTCAACCTCTATCAAAGGTGACCATAGAGCAAAGACTTATTTAGAGTTCGTATTTCAGTTCAGAATTGGATAACCTGAAGAGTGGGCTCAAACAGCATCCAAATTACAACTTTCATCTGCTTGAAAGTACACCGAAAATAACGCAGAAAGAAAGAAGCATACCAAGTTTTTCAAACAGCAGAAAATAGCTCCACTATGAAAAGCAAAACAAATCGCTTTGGAAAACAATAGTGCGACTGGCGCATGATAACGCGCTTGGAGCGCGACAGGCTTCGGTAAACAATGAGGAGGCAAATTTGCGCTAAAATCTTTTGCTAAGCCAGACGTATCATTTTACTCAAGGAACTGTAGAGTTTGTTTGGAAATAACTTAGGAAAAAACTTTCTGAAGCTTCGATTCAAGGGACTACTTTGATAAAGTCATATTTTTATTCGCTACTTTATCAGGAGGTTGACCCCCAGATTCCGGAATCATTTGGAAGTATTGCGCTTACGGATTTGTGTTGAGTACTATAATCCTCATTCAACTTCTCTAATTGGAAAAGTCTGAAAAAGAGAGCGAAGAATGGAAACGAATCTGTTTAAAGGCATCGCATGAAACATCGAATTTTGCCCTGCAAACGAAAGAACATGGTCTCAATATCAGGGATGAAACAAAATCAAATTGTTGTAAAATTGTCAAAAATGCGACTAAAAAAGGAAGGGGAGCAAAAATGTGGAAATGTTGACATTTAAGTGCCATTTAAAAGCTCTGTATATCTCTGCTGGATAGACCATGGAAAATCTTTGGATTATACCTAAGTTTTTGCTGTTTCTTGATAGGATTATTACGGATAGGGTGACGTGTGAGTTTTATAAGTCTAAGCTACAGAAAACAAAATCCTGGGACGATTGCGTTTCTTATAGCCTTTTTGCAATCCCGAAAATTTCGGACTAATCATGTCGACAAGGATAGTAATGATAGTATTCTTCAAAACAACTTGGTATTACACGTTGCATTTTCGAAAATTCCCCGTTTTCGCAGTTCAACTTCAAACCATCATAAGTCTGAGAAATCCTTGAGTGCAATGACTTATGTTGTATCTAAAAATTTTGTTAGTATTTTCCATATCTCGGATTCACGATTCGTGTAGAGACGGAGTCGTGGCAGCTCAAAGCGTGGCGGTTTTCCATAAGGGGCGGGCATTTATGATTTATGATTTATTTGCCTTTCATATTATTACAATATGCGGCACCCAAACAAACTGATCCATTCTTTTAACGTTGAGTGATCTTACTCTTTGCCAGATGCAAGTGCCAAGCTTCTTCTGAAATTCGTCTCTCCATCTCATCAGGGCCAGTATAGCGAGTCGTGTTCTCTCCAGGGCTTCTTGCAGTTCATGTATGGTCGAGTCATTTGTAACTTAATATGCGTATTGCACACCATATGCGCTATTTGACGAACTTAGAAGATTGGAACCTGCTTTTTTCAGCGACTTCGCCTTGTTTCTTTGCCTATTTTAATTTGAAAGGATATTACTTAGTCAGTAGTATACACTTCCACACTTTGTTACACTGGAAAAGATTCGATCGAGAAGTTAATGCTAAGGGTGCCGTCTGTTGAAACGCTTTGTGTGCAGGCTCACATATTAAGCTACGAATGACTCGACGATAGTTGGACTTCGTCTGGCAGGCGTCTCTCGTTGAATGTTCCGATGTGTAAACAGTCGTTGTTGGGGTGGAACATACTTGGTCCTGCTGTTCCGGCTTCCTGGATCAAGGGGTTTGACGTCCGGTAGGGTGGGGAAGACCGGTCAAAATGACCGACCAGTCGGGGGACGTGTAGAAGATGAACTGCCGAGGCGGGCATACTTCACGCAATTTCACTCGCGACGCGATTTGGCAATATTCCAACTGTCCACAACTCACTGTAAGCACATTTTAAATGTACAGAAGACAGGGCATTTTATCAGTCGACGTAAGATATACATATATGCATGTGCAGTTTGCTAGTGTTGGATTTGAAGACTTTTGGCTAAATGCCAAATCGCGTCGCGAATGAAATCGTGTAAAGTGTGCCCGGCCCCATAGCGAGAGAATACGGAAAACAATGTTGTAACGCGGAGGTTTAACAAGTTTATTTTTACAATCAGGCAAAGTCCGCAACCCGCCTCTACACGAATCTTGGAGCCGATCATACCTTAAACTCCTTCTAAATACAAGGTAAAAATTTTCTATATGATCACCAGACATTTTTCTTCAAAAAAAAAAAAAAAACTCTACCATAGAGAAACTATGGCCCGGCTCGAAATATTCTAAGGCAGCACAGGGTTTGATCGTTATTATTCAATTCGTCTCAATAGTACTACATACATCGGATTTCACTCAAATTTCCAAGAAAGAAATTTCTGCAAGAAAATACAAAACAACCCAGCTATTTTGCTCTCTGTGATTAAAAGATTGCAGTTTTGGTTTGTAAGCAGTAATGGTACTATTAGAACTGTGAATCAGGTTTGATGAATAGGTAGAAGGCAGGTGAAAATATTTTCCTTGTCTTTAGAGCAGATTATGGACAGCAATTTGCTGAGAAAAATTAACGAATCTTCTCATACGAAGCTTTTCATAGAACCTATCACGTGTGGCGAATGCACTTCGGAAGAGCTGTAAATGTAGGATATCAATAGGTGACATATATAATTGTTAATCCACGGAAAATCTAGAAAACTGTCTACAATCTTCAATTTTTATGAAAATCAGACTACTAGAGCAATATCATTTTCAAATCATTAGTCTTCAAGTCCATCTCGATTTCTAGGATGTGTCTAAGGCCCCGGACAGACTTCACGCGATTTGATCGTCGCGACTCAATCGCCGACATTTTCATTCATTTTCATTTCACATTCAAAAATTTCGCTGGAAAAGTATCACAACCGAAATGCAAGTTGATCGCCATGGAATGATGTTGTAACAGTTGTCTCGTCGCGATTCAGTCGCGACGGTCAAATCGCGTGAAGTCTGTCCGGGGCCTAATGGAGTCAGCAATCACTCCGATAAATAAAATTGAGGGATGCTCTGAGCGAATTTGATCTAACCACATAAGTAATACATTGATTGTATGAAGACAACATATATGTAGAGGAGTTTCAGGTAAATCCATGGATCTGCTGTTTTTACATACTCGCATGATTTACCAAAAACTTTTACAATTGTCCTAAGCAGATTTTTATATTATAATAACTTTGGAGCGTCGTGACGAACCAAGAGCCGGCGGGATGGCGTCACATTCTAAGGTTCTAAATATTGAATTTCTATGGTTGATTAACTCTTTTCAGTCACATATGTGCTTCTTCCTTCTGATTTTCCCACACTTCCAACAAACTCTTCCAACAATAAGAGTCACTATTCAGTGAATGATAAAGCAGACTATTCAAGATATGACCAGATCTCGCCAATGGGCTCTCGTTGATATAAGTACTAAAGAATTATCTAACTGTTTTAAAGACGGCTAAGTCCACTGAAGAAAATTTACTGCTTAAAATGCAAGATTTTATATCGAAGAGAGTTTGTAAATCGAATCCCCGTTCCAATAGTTCTACGCTCTTTGCTCTTGCTCTGCAACACAAATTGGCAACATGCTGCGCAATCAATGGCCCCAAGGTCCTCCTCATAGAAGAGCAGAGAGAACTTCAGAATGTGGTGACAGCTGCTATTGTCACCACAGAGTGCGACCTTTTGCTTTACTTCTGTCGATGACGACCTATCGACTGCTGGATATTGTGTCCCGCTCTCTTGATTCAGACAAGTTGCCATGGAAATTTTTCTCCGAAAGTTTTTCTCCAAATTTTCGCAGCTTTGTTTGATAATGCTTGCTGCTGTTCTTGAATATGCTCCCATGACAACCGCAGCATAGGCTGTATAAAAATATCAAGAATTTCGATCCAGCCCAAGTGAGAATTTATCGAATTCTGTAGGATAACGCTGCCCATTTATAAGCATTCCTTTCTGCAACATTCTCAACATTTTGCGGAAAAAGCTCATAGCGTCTCGACCCAACTTTGCTTCGTTACTTTCAATGGTATATACAAAAGGAAATGAATAAATCGCTCTACAACTTGTCAAGCAGTTTTAGGTTTTCGACTGCATCCAGAATTTGCAATGTCTTTCCTAAACGAAGCTCAGTAATTAATACCTAACAGTACTGGATTGTCGATTCTTTTTGCTGTTGATTTTCTTTGTTCTGCTGCTGTCAGATTATTTGATTTTCAAGCCCGGTTTATCGCTTCCACTCGAAATGGGGGGACGGAACTTGGGAACCCGAGCCTAATTAGCTCGATTCGGGGAGTGCCTGCAGGTCACAGTCATGCTCGCTGTCTCTGATTACTCACTAGGACATAGCAACAATCTAAGCCCCGCCCCTATGAGAGCCTGTTTGGAACCTAGCCAAGGAATGCTGAAAATCTCATTTGAATTTTAGGGCTGGCTCTAAGCCAAAAACCTTCAAAGTGATCGTACGAAGGTGAAATTAGGCTCAAACGAAAGAGAAAAACCGTGTCATCATCATAATATATCTACTGAATTTAAACTGATTGAACACAACATTTTCTTGGTCCAAAACTTTATTCAAATGTTAAATTACTGAGAAATTATTCAAAAAACCGTCAAGTTTTTCAAAAAAAATTTATTTGAGTGCTGAATCCTAGCAAAAGACTACAATATCATTCGAGAAATGACAGTTCAAAAACTTCCCGAGATTGATATTTATTTGAATGCTGAAATTTAGGCGAAAGACTAGAAAATCAATGCGAAACGACAATTTATAACTCAAAAATAAAAGTTTGTTTGTGTGCGGAAGTCTGGGCAAAAGACTAGAATATCAAGAAATGACAAATCAAGAACTTCTCAGAAACAGTTTTTTTGAGTGCTGAATTGCTAATAAATGGTTTTCACCCTTTATGCTACTATTTATAAGGAAAATTTCGCTTCAAACTGTTATTGCAACCTTTCCTTGCGTAGGTTGAGATCATTGCTTCCAGCATCTTACCAGGATGTTCTCATCAGAATCGTCTGTCGTTGACAGATTCAGCAATATCATTGGTGAAGTTTTTGAACTGTCATTTCTTGATATTCTAATCTTTTGCCCAGGCTTCCGCATACAAACAAGCTTTTATTTTTGAGAATTTTATAAACTGTCGTTTCGCAATTGATTTTCTAATCTTTCGCCTAAATTTCAGCATTTAAATAAATATCAATCTTGAGAAGTTTTTGAATGTCATTTCTCGAATGATATTCTAGTCTTTTGCTAGGATTTAACATTCAAATAAATTTTTTTTGAAAAACTTGACGGTTTTTTGAATAATTTCTCAGTAATTCAACACTTAAATAAAGTTTTGAACCAAGAAAATGTTGTGTTCAATCAGTTTAAATTCAGTAGATACATTATGATGATGACACGGTTTTTCTCTTTCGTTTGAGCACCTTCGTACGATCACTTTGAAGGTTTTTGGCTTAGAGCCAGCCCTAAAATTCAATTGAGATTTTCAGCATTCCTTGGCTAGGTTCCAAACAGGCTCTCATAGGGGCGGGGCTTAGATTGTTGCTATGTCCTAGTGAGTAATCAGAGACAGCGAGCATGACTGTGACCTGCAGACACTCCAAAAATGGAGCTATAATTAGGCTCGGGTTCCTAAGTTCCCTCACCCCCCGAAATGGTCTCCACTAGCTGTGGGAACCCTTCAATAAGGAATGATTGAGGGTCATTTGATATTTTAAAACTTCAAAGGAACTTTTGCAGAGGCCCTTTTCACCGACTTTTCTGGGCTAGAGGGACTTTCTGCATTTTTCTAATTTTTCACAGGGTCATAATACTATGAAGTTTCATAATACTACGACTATAAGCTCAAGCAGTAATCTACAGACTTAGCAATTTGCGTATGAAGTTTGTGATTCTACAGTCTAGAATTAACCCTGCCAGAAATCACAATAATAACATATCCATCTGAAATGTCTTCAAAAAAATAGTTTATTCAAGAATCTTCATTCAAAATCTACCTGTATATATGACAATTTTTGAGAAAACAAGACTAGACAATGGTAAGCTAAGGACTTCATAACTCTGAGTATTCACTTAGTGCCGACCTTTCTATTGAAATTTATTTTTTTTGCTGCGTATTTGCTATAGCCAGATTTCCGTGATAGTAAAAATCCATCCGAACATTCTGTTTCCTTTCTTATTGTATGGTATTGCTTACCATTCAAAGAAAATTTTTTCAAAATTTTTTGGCGGCGCTTAGCAGTAACGAATCACAAATGTACTTTCTGTTTACATTTGATAGTGTCAACCTATCGCCAAACCTGCTCGCACACTGTTAAAGGATGTCGATTACCGTAATCCGCGTGGGGCAGTCCATCGTTCACAGGTGTAATGGCTTGCTAAACTATGCGTTAAAAAAAATTTTTTTTTGCTCGTAACATATACTACGGCGGATCCTCCGCTTTCTAGAAATCCAAAATCTTTTTGTTTTTTAGAAATGGTCTCTTGGAGAGTAGCCGGTATCAACTACGTACGATATTCACAGATTGCTGCTGAAGTTGTAAGAAAATGCGTGAAAAAGAGTGCTGAAGCTGGAAAGAAACCTGTTACTGGACTGAAGGTAAACTTTATCTGGTCCTATTTTTTTTTCGCTCAAAATTTGCACGAGTTCGGATTTGTCTTCCAGAAATATTTGTTCTTTATTTGTTTAGAACACTTCCGCAATTTTTATGAAAATAATACCGGAAAATGAATAAGAATAGTTCACCTTTGTAAGGCATGTCTATCAATAGCGGAAGGTTTTTCTACCCGCTTGAGATTTTGGTCAAATCAAGAAATCTTTAAAATCAGAACCACTCACTGCTAGAGCAACATAATTTTACTTCAAATGAATCAGAAAGTTATTCTAGTTACACTGTTTGTGACTAAAATAATTTTTGTCATTCAATTCGGAAAACTGTTTTTGATCCAGCTACACTGGTTGGTTATTTTCTTATTATGACTGGCAAAACTCTTTTTTCCTAATAGTCTTCCTTCTATACTCCCTCGACAAAACTTCAAAATGTGTTTTTTTATATTTTGTGCAGCATTTCTGCAAACTTATGGTGAGAAAGAAATCGAACAACTTGCCTTAGCTTGGTTTGAAACTCACAATCTAAACAGATATGTTTCTGTTATGATTAGTTGACAAAAATGAAGAACTATTCGAATTATTATTGAGAAATATCGAACTAATTATAAACATTATTTCCTATAGTGGAGATGGGTTCCCCGAAGTGAATTACGCTGTGCGCTAGAAAAGTTCGAAGTGGAAAGTTAACATTCTTACGAAAACTGCGCTTTCTTCCCTTTTGATTCTACTCCGAAACAATAAGATCTTATTTTGATTTTTTTTCCTAATGGATGCATGAAAATCCATTGAAACGAACTCAACAGCGCATCAACTATCTGGTATTACGGACCGCATCTTCTCAAATCTGATTACAAATTTGATATTATAAACGATCTATTCAGATGACCGCGTGGGAAGCAGGAAAGCAGGCGAAGAAAGTCCAATAAAACTCAGACGATACACGAATAGGAACGATCTAGCCCCAAAAGAAGATTTTTGTCTCATGGCTCTATCATCCTCGACTAGTCTCGTGTAGCTCTGCTTGATGAATTTGTAATAAATGTAATGATAGTGTTTCTTCTAGCCTTCTTCGTATAAAACAGTGAGTCTGTTGACTGGATATTGAAGCATAAAGAGATGCCTTGATCTTTGTGTATAAAACATCGCTTCAGTAAGAGTCTGCGGGAGGAAAAACTATAATTTTCTAACAGTTTTAATGACAAAGCTTACAATCGCATATGCACCGTGAATTGCAAAGCGTGCGGTGCAAGTTCGTACGTGGTCTTCAAAAAGCGCGAAAATCAATTTTGAAGTGCATGCTTCACTGCTACACGTTTTTTGTCGTCGACTCTCGCTTCGATTGCTCAAGTCCTGGAGCAAGCTGCACCGCTAATTACCTTAGTTTCTCCTCCTCTTCGTAATGAGGTTCTGTAGTTGTTGACTGTCTTTTTCTCGTCATTTTGACTGTGCATTTCTGGGCTTACCAACTAGCTAATCCTCCGTATTCAATTTTCATTGAGATTAAGCCTCAGCCAAGGGAGCAGAATCTTCGTATAATTGAATGACATGGTCTTCGACTCGTTTCGATATTCAGCACTCTATATGCGTTTTAAGAAGTATCGATAGGGAAAACAGTTGGATTCACAGTCTTATTCATTTCAAATCAAGTTGCCCGTCCCGTCTGCCTAGCAGTGGCTTTGAGTAGAATTAAACGTGAGAAAATGATGCTCTGCTGCCTGCGTTCCGATTCGCGGAGAAAAATGGTGTCCGATACAGAATAGGAGGTGTCGAAACATTTTGATGTTCTCCCTCTCCACCTGCCATGCTATTCCAGGAGGTGATTCTTACGATTTTTGTCATTCCTGCAGTTCTTGAGATTCCTCGACTTACGATGTCCAGCACTATGTAGCGCTTTGCTAAGTTTAGTATGCATTGTTTTTTCGCAGTATACATTGTTACGGGACCCGCAGGAATCACAGGAATAGTATGGCCGGTCCCTCCCATTTGCTTGTCATATGCTGAAGTTATCTCTCGCCGTCCTACAACATTCTCTATCGGAAAACTGGAAATTTTTTGTGCTTGTTGGGAATTGAATGAAACTGTGAAGGGAGAAAAATGTAAAAAATCCAACATCGTAGATACTTCTGAGAAGTTACGGTCAACATGTGGATAGTGAATGGCTAGCGCAGCTAATTTTTCCCTTTCAACGATTTAGCTATGTTTAGGCATGGTGAACATGCTTTGCCAACAACTAACCTGTTTGGCTGCGTTCATACTGATCCCGAAGTTCGGGATCAGTATGAACGCTAATGTTAACATGCATAAAAAATAATATATCCTTGGCTGGCTAAGATGTCCAAGCTTTTTCTGTTTTTATCTTCCCAATCCTTTTTTCTCCCTTTCGTGTAACTTCTTCTGTGCTTTCGCCCCAGACGTCGCTATGTTAAAGTAGGTATTGCCCTAATCTGATTAAATCATGTCCAGCTTTTCTAACAACGTGAAACTTTGCTATCTTAAGCAACATCTTTCCATGTATCGCAGTATCTTTGAGCGTATTCGTGCTGCTGTGGCTTTTATCTAAGCATAAAGTAGCATCATTACAGTCTAAGGCCCCGGGCAGACTTCACGCGATTTGATCGTCGCGACTGAATCGCGACGAGACAACTGTTACAACTTCATTCCATGCCGATCAACTTGCATTCGGTCGTGATATTTTTCCAGCCCGAAATTTTTGAATGTGAAATGAAAATGAATGGAAATCTTGGCGATTAGATCGCGACGATTAAGCCGCGTGAAGTCTGCCCAGGGCCTAACACATTCGCATGGCTTTACTGCCAACTTTTTCTTTGCTAAAATCTGCTGAAGTGGGGTTCTGGAAGCGGGAACCAAGAAGCAGGAAAATGTTAACCGATGCATAAGGCTGGGTTCATACCTATCCGTAAGTTCCAGAACAGTTGCAGCACAGCGCCCATTCAAGCGCTATGCTGGAACTGCTCCGGGTTTTACGGGTCAGTATGAACCCAGCCTAAGATTTCTGTATTGGTTGATGTGATGCTGGTTACGATTAGCCAATTGCAAGATGCCTTGCAAACAGAGTAGAGCCTTCCCAGTCTTGACCTACTCGGTTGTAGAAACTTTCCGGTAAACAGACGATGCACTAATCTCCCAATGTACACTGGTAGTTGGACATCCATCTGGATCTAGCTTGGATCATGGACAGCTTTGACACATTTTATAAAAGCACAACATTCGTATCTTTCAATTCCATCAGCTCTTCCCCCATTCATCCGCCTTCTCGCTAAGTGTCCAGTATGCGAATCACTTTGAGCTAGCAATGTGCTCTTTTGAGATCGCTGAATAATGATCTTCGAACTTTTGGAAACTTTTTAGAAGCGTAAATCATCGACCGAGAATCACTCATAATTCGTCACTTTATAGATTTGATTTGGACAGAAAAAGTGAAAAGAAAAGGACCTAGACACCAACTTTGTCTTTCTTCTTACTATCCTTTTTCGTATATCGCGGTTCTACCTTACTTGTTATTGATGTTGTGGGGGTAAAGAATAATACTTGCAGGTCGTTATGGTACCTCCCTTCAAAGGGGAGAAGAAGAGCAAAGTTGATGATTGCTATCCGCCGTCCAGATTTGCAGTAGAAGCAAGCAGCCCATACTTTATTGGTAAACACAAACTTCCGCGAAGGCGAGTCGATGAAGCTAAGAAATCACCAACGAAAAAGACGCTGCTTGCACATGGATTTGGTGGTGATGGATTTTGCTCAAGTACGCAACCCGAGGTGAACATGAACATAATCTGTTCATTTTTTCCTTTTTATCATGCATGTTTGCAGAGCAGCAAGAAGATAACTTGTAAGGAAGTGCAGCCTCGCACCTCAGGCGCGTCCGTGAATGCTTGCAATGGCCTGGCGTTTGATTTCAGTGGAGATCCGAAACTAAAAAGGATCCGCGAAGTCATTGTGTCGATTGTCGATTCGGTGAGTCTTGTTCTTCATTCATAATTTCTACTTCGTTTTGCATAAGTTGAATTTCGCTAGTTCTCACTTCTTTTCATTGAGTGATACTATATTTGCTTACTGCGTGGAAACATGGCAGTTTCACAGTTTTTGATAATACTTCTTTTTTTCTACTTTTTGTAAATACGACTCTCTGAGTTTTCTCGTTATGGGATCATCCTCACTCTTAAGTAATGGTTACACTCTAGTCTGCTAGGGAAAGCCTGGAGAGCCTATACTCCGTCTAAGGGAAGGAATGAAACGGACAATCAAAAAACTTCTTTCTTTTATGCATACTTTTGCATCTCTCACACAAAATCGTTGTAGTAGTCATCACCAATGTGCAAAGCACCAACATTATTTGCTCGAAAGGCAAGGTGCACAGCTTCCCCACGAATGTATCACTTGTTCAGGGGGTAGTTTTTTGCACACTTTTATCTTTTCTCCTTCTACTGTCATGGTGATGGACGAACAAAGTAGAACTCATGCTAACATTTCTTTTTAACTTATGCTAGCATTTCTTTTTACGTCTTTTTTCACATATATTTACAAGATTTCCAAGAGTTGACTCTGTTGTGGATGCCTGTGCGAAACATCGACATTTTTCATTATACTTATTTGTCTAAGCTGTTGCTCAGAAAGGCTCTCGTGTTTCATTTACAGTCCGAGTGCGAAATGTTCACTATTGGAGCAACGCAGTTGCTAGCATCCATGTACTTATATATGCTTTTTTTCAAATGAGAACAAAGTGCCATTGTGTCAGCTTTCGAGTTTGCAACGGAAAAAAGCACTTTATCAGTAAGACAGGGCAATAGCGTCAAGAGGTGTCAGTTGTAAGTTTAGGAAGCTGTGCAATGAGCGATAGAGTGATATGGTAGTGATGTGAGGTCTGCTTATTGTTTCTCTCGTTTGAACCATCTGCGGCAAGTGATGTTGTTGTTCTCCATTTTCTGAAGGGAGTTGTATAAGCAATATTTGAACATCTCTCAGTTGAGAACATAAAGTAAAAGAAAATCTTACCAAGACCAGCCTATCGTTTTCATCAATGTTGTAATGATAAGTTTCTCCTTTGTCATTGGGGTCATCCAGTCGAACATGCTTTTCGTTCAGGGTGTCATTTTCGTAAGTGAATGTTATCTAAACAGAGCAGAACATGGTGAAAACGATGGTACCAGTATCAGTCAAAAAAGTACAGCTATACAATCTTGGTAGCAGCACGGAAATTGCTCTAAACCACTCTAAATTTTGACGACGATAAAATAAGATAATAGAGATCAAATTTATGTTAGCATCTGGCATCTTTTCCGGAAAGTCAAAGCGCTGAGAACTTACATTATGACGTTTGTCATCCAAACCGTCAGCTTCGAAGGTCTCACCGAGCTTCCATCCGTGATACAGCGTATTCTTCTTGGACGTCAGATTTTCATAATTGTAACTAAAATGATATCTGTGGTTTGATTTTTATGCTATAGTCTTTATTTATTTACATGTTATTTTGCATGAGAGTCTATCAATCATGTTTTTGATATGTGAAAATTCTTACCCTGCTACCGGGTTTTTGGCGAATACTTTGGTCACGCTGGCAAGCTGGATCATTTTGCGGATTATCCAGTTTACTCCTTAAGAAATTGTTTGAAGATCTTAGGGGAACTATGTCTATGAAACAGACCTTTTGCTGCTAAAAATTCGTCGAAATTCTCGCTCCGCTCCAAAGTAAATCTTCCAAAAAATTTATCCGGTATCGTAGCCATCTGAAGCGAAGTAGCGATGCATATTGCAAGAAGGAAGAGGAACCGCATTGTTCGCGGGAGAGGTGAATGAGTGCTCAGTATGTGAGGAGTGGAATATATACGGATATCGGAACAGACATTCATATCAATCAAGTCGATCTCACACCTGACACTGGGATGCAAATCCAATGTTGCAGTCGGAGCAAGAACTTTGATTTTCGAGACCATATTGTTTTGAGAAAGTCTGCTTCAAAGCAATATTGCAGTGATGGTATTGTCATCTAGTAAAGAAACAAATACTAGTGCAACACTGGACTACTGTGTCCTTAAGGATATCTGGTGTGACCTTTGTTATCACCTTTATGACCCAGTTTTGTTTACCTGTCCTAGTAATCAACCACAATACATAATAACTTAGCTACACACCACAAACTCGCTTTTGAAAGAGCTAAATAAGTGATTTATTCAAAAACAAAGCGTGGAAAATGCTGTAGTTCTTTGTTTGTTCTTAAACAAAGTACTAAAACTTCCAAAGCAAAATTAGCAAGAATTCTAAGATGCATTAGTTATCATTCTAAATTTAAAGGTTTTTCCTGCTATAAAATTGCAAAATTAGGGTAAGTAATGCATGTCGAAAGATGCCAAAATTCTACCAAATAGCTGAGGGAATTGTTGTAAACGGGATGCACAGCGTGCGCGGCTGAATTGACGATTGTCAAGGGCGCGGTGGTTGCACTTTTAACGGGGAGTGTGGAGCAGTTTTGCCAGAAGTTTTGCAAATGGGAGCTCAGCTTCTTGTAGAATGAGTTCACTTTTGATCTAAGAAGCTTTTCGAAACGGTCACATTTTTTTGAAGGTGTTTTTTGTCGAATGACGATTGTAAATGGGAAGCAGAATCTACATAAAATTTCATATAAAATCCGAAGGAACAATTTACATATGATTTGTGTAATATGAATTAGTTTGAATATTGTATAATGTATTTGAGGATGCTTTACTGCTTCTAGGAAAGGAAACGAGATGATGACAAAGAATTGCACGAAGCTATTGCGTCTACTGCATACAGAGCTATGGAATTCGTCAACGGCAATGGTAAAACTAAGAAGTGCAAAAGGTACTTTCGCCAATGTAGTCTTAACTTTTCGAGGTCGCCGTTTCTTTGATCAAAAGATTTTTTTTGAAACCTATAAAAAACTCACAGAAACGCCGTCTGCTTACGGTCCATACAGTGGAGAATTTTCAGCGATATTCACTCATCACTTTTATTGCAGCTGGGAGAGAAAAGGTCTTGCTTCACTCAACGATTTCAAAATGGCTTCTGGAGCCCATATTGTGAAAGAGATGAAACCCGTGATATCGAGTCAAAGTCCCATGGTGAGCCTTACCTTTTTGACAAAAATTGCTAATTGCGAATTTTATAGAAATCTGAAGCTCTCGAGGACGTCCATTCGGATAACTCGCAACCTCCAAAGCGTTACCTGGGAAACAAGTAGTTATTTTTCCGCCTGATGTTGTTGTATTCAAAATTTTTTCATTTCAGGAAGATTACGCCGACATTCAGTGTCCCTCCAATGGTCAGAAAGGGTTTGGAAATGATGGACGTCAACGGAGGCGCCGGAGGTAGATTATTTTTCCTTCGAAGTTGTCATCTTTGTAGTGGATGGTGGCCTAGTTTTGAGCGGGAATTCATGCGTAATTCTTCTAGCTCAAACATCTACAAGTGGACTTCGGAACGAACCAACTCTCAAGCATTTCGATGAGAATATAATCTCACTCATCGAATCTGAGGTTGTTTGAAGCCCTTTCGCTTAAATACCTGAAATGGTTGTTGTTTTGTTTAGATCATGTCTGTAACCTACGAGACCGGATGGGCTGATGTTGCCGGACTTGAAGGTGCTAAAAAAGCATTGAGGGAAATAGTAGTATTGCCTTTCAAAAGACCGTGAGTCTACAAGTCCTTGTTTTTTCGTTACTATTAACCCCTCTTATCAGTGCTTCCGTTCTGTCTACAGAGGTCCTTTTCAGTGACATGTTCAAGGGAATACGAGCTCCCCCAAAAGGAGTTTTGCTGTTTGGTCCTCCTGGTACTGGAAAAACGATGATTGGTGAGAAAGACTGTATGTGTTTTACCTTGAGAGCTACTTTTTTCAATCACTTTTTTTTTGCTGAGCCTGATCTTTCACCAGTAACGCATCCAACAGCATTCCTCCCCCCACCCCCTGCTCCTGTAGGCGACTTTTCACGTTTAGTCTTTGTGTTTGATTCTTTCGAATAACTACTTCAGTATTTGTGGATGTTGTGAATTAGTGATCTTGTCCACTTCTGAGAACGCTGCTGTTATCTCCCTTCTTATGGTCAGCCGTATGCGATCAATCGCACCATTGCTGCACTTTTGAATTGTATAGGGAGGATTTTTGTAGCAATGAGTGACACGTCGTTTTTGAGAAGTTGATTTCACTAACCAATTACATCTCAAAATTTGACCAAAAATTAGTTTTTGATGCGACCATTGTTGATTCCAAGCCATTCACCACTTGCTGCCGGTGCAACCACTATTTTTGAAGTATTTAGAGTTCAACAGGATTTCAAAAGTGGTGTTTTAATTTTTATGATCACGCAAATACTCAATTTTCCCTAATGACTTACCTTCCCTTTTCAGGACGTTGTGTTGCTTCGCAGTGTAAGGCTACCTTCTTTAATATCTCCGCAAGCTCGTTAACGTCGAAGTGGGTAGGAGAAGGCGAAAAACTCGTTCGAGCGTTGTTTTCAGTGGCACGATTGAAATTGCCCAGTGTTATTTTCATCGACGAGGTAGTGTCTCTTACATCTCGTATTGTGGTCTTGAATGTGCATAGTTATAATTGAATCGCTAATAGGTTGATTCGCTTCTATCATCGCGGTCTGAGACAGAACATGAATCATCTCGACGAATCAAAACAGAGTTCTTGGTACAACTCGATGGTGTGGCGACAAATTCGGATGAAAGATTACTGGTTCTTGCTGCAACAAATAGGTGATGTGGTTAGAGAATGGAAGATTGTTCATCGGAACAATTTCAATGCTAGCGTCTTGAAAATTTTCATTGTGATTTCAGGCCTCAAGAGTTGGATGAAGCAGCACGACGGCGTTTTGTGAAGCGCCTTTACATCGCTCTCCCTGAAGCTGATGCAAGACTGACAATTGTGAAGAATCTACTAGCTGACATGAAGCATAACCTCGAAAGTGCAGATTTTGAAGAAGTGGCAAATTTGACTGAGGGTACGGTATCATACCTTATATCTCATTGTAGATTAATGCTACTGGTTCAGGCTATTCCGGTGCTGATATGCGGCAGCTTTGTGCGGAAGCTGCTATGGGACCGATTCGCGATATAGATAACTCTTCATCAATGGATATTGAGACTATAGAGACTGATGAGGTAGGCTTTATCCAGTTTAAGTTGGTTTTTTGTTTGATTTCTGACCAAAATGCACGCTTACAATGTTACAGATACGACCCATCTCCGTATCAGATTTTATAAAAGCTGCTCAAGTTGTTCGTCCGACTGTTGTAGCTGAAGACTTGGAAGCGTACAAAGTTTGGGACAGTAAATTTGGTTGCCTTCTTTAATACAGCGTTTTGCCTTCTTTACTAGATCTTGATGTATAATCGAGTTAGTGTTTTTTAAAGAATTGATCTCTGTTTTCATATCCAGCCATCAACGTCACTTATGTAAGTGGTAATAACGTTTACTTTACTTGAGGAAAAAAATCGACTGGTTAGACTTTTTTTGGGTGAACTAAAGCAGATCAGATGTAATTTCTGTATATATTGCTTCTGTAAGCTATCTTGAATAATATCTATAGTAAATTTTGTGAATAAATATTTTTTTGGAGGCTTTTGACTTTCAAAAGAATTGGAGATGCATTGCAATACTTTGATAACATTTATGTTTTTTTTCCTTTGAATTTGAATTTTCAAGCATGCAGATGATAAGCGCAGGCACTCGCCCGCAAATGCCAGTGGCGACATTTCGCTACAGAGGAGATCTCTGTCGTAATGTAGAAATACAGCGTAGATGTAGTGCACCACCAGCGGTACCAGTGAGGCCCGTACTTCAAGAAAATCGTCAACTACTCAGTCACTATGACTTTGCGAAAGGAGGTAATGGCTATCATTTACCATATTGACGCAGTGGTGAAAGACATCTCGTAGAGGAGAAGGCGGTGTAGGTTGTATGGGAAAACTTGTGTGTTGAGCAGGCAACAACTGAAAAAGCGGGGGGATGGCTGATGGGAAACCAGAGACCCGTCCTCTTCCATTCCTCTTCGCCTTTGTCTTATAGATTTACATTCTTCTTTGTAAATCTTCTAGAAGACTATTTGCAGTCGTCTACACATAATGATGTTGTTGTTTATGTATTTTTTTATGTTGTTCGTTTTCTTCTCTTTCTTCTCAGGGATTTCACTATGCTTAATAAATAAAAGCAGAAATGATTCTATTCCTACAATGTCCATCTTTTGCAACCTCTCAACCTACCTTAACCTCTGCTTGATTTTCTCATCTAGTCTAAGCTTGAGAAATCATTTCGGTTCTCAAATGTCGTTTTAATGGCAGTTTAAACTGGAATTTGGTTTCAGTATTGAAGCTATTAGAACAACTACGTCTTGATGCCAACATCTGGCACGAGGTCATCTACAATCCTCCTCGCACAGCTGTCAACAAGGTGACGGAGAAAGATATTGCCAGACGGTATGTCTGAAGTAGTTGTTTTTCTTCGCTTTTTATTCGTACGAAGAATTTTTTGTTCTACTTTATTTTCTTCTGCAATTTTTTTAGCTTGAGTAGTTCAGCACTCAATTTGTTCGTATTTTGAATCCTGCGTTCTCAGCTCTTTGAACGTTACCCATATCCGCTATAAGCTATAATTATGTTCCAATTCACTGCTGTTATGGCTTGCGCAGGAAAAACGATACTACCTCGATCAATGGGAGCGGCAGACGGGCTCAACGTCGCCACCCTCACGACTTGTTGTGTCTCGTGAAGCCTGTTTGTGACTAGTAGCGTGCTGCCACCACATGGCGCAATGGTTTCCTGGTTCTATCTGAAAGTGATAAATCGATTTTGCATTGAAAGCTAAGTTATGTCTTGCTCTCTATAATCAGCTATCAGTCGCTATACCTTCGCATTTTTCCGACTGTCGTGTGTCTGGCATTTTCTTGCCCTTCCTCCCTTTCGTAATCTCTGTGATCGTAGCGGAATACCAAGGATTGTACCGCTTGAACCCGTATCATCAATTCTTTTATTCATATTTGACGGACTTGCCTGACATGTTCAATGCAGTACCGGTTATGGGCTTTTTTTTTCAGATTGCGATTTGTTGGTAGCCGGTTTTCAAACCTTTCTTGCATTTTTGACAGTACTAGTTAGGGGGACTTTATTTTAAATTGCGATTTATGTTGAAAGCCGAAATTTTTTATTCTTTATCTAATTTTCAATCAAGATGCTTGTTTTTCTTTCCTTTCTTCAACTCATCTGAGGCAGTTCTCACCTCTAGAAGCTTAGCATATTCGTCTTGACTGCTTTTCCTTTCTTTCTGCTAATCTCTCCCACTTTCATATCCTTGTCTGTCGCTCTGCCTTCCCGCTGACTCCAGTCTTGAAGATCCCAAGAACTTGAAGACACATACCCCTTTTTCTAGCCTAAAACAACTGCTGTTGGCTCTGCAAAAGGGTTCATTTAACATTTTGCAGACTATCTTCGATCTATAATGATCTTGAGAAATTAGTCAAGTCCGTCGACACTCGCAGACCAGACTCAATCTATCTTCGCACACTTTCAACTATTTTTGATGAAGTGGGTGCACTTCTTCATGAAATAAAAGTCTATAATCTCATTGGTACATGTTAGATAAGGATCTCTCCAGGCAGCTGGTTTGACAGCTGATAGTTGCAAAGTGGATGAAGAAAATTATCGCAAGTGCGTTGAACAAGCCGCTGTTTTTCAGGTTAGAACTGTGATCTGCGAACGAGTCGTTTTTGCGTGCAATCTGTATTTATAGGAGTTTGCGCAAGGTTATTTTGACAGCATGCAAAGACAAGAGATTGCGCGCACGCTTCGAAATATGTGCTACACAGATCCGGATAAATTCCGAACTATTAGGGTTGAAAAGGTGCTCACCACCTCTTATCTTTTTTTTTAATTTTTTTTATTTCGAGTTTAGATGCATGGTGAATTTTTGAACGCTCTCAAGATGCTGAAAGCTAACGAAAAACGGCTGGCTCAGCTACATAAATGGCGGGTATCTTGTGTGGTAGAACAGCGGTTTCTGGAGACTATCATAGAGGTGTTTTATATTGTTTTGAAAATAAGTGGATGCAAAACTTGGTCATTCACACAGGTCGAATTTGGCCGACTCCGAGACGAAACGTTCGTAGCACAATTAAAAGCGGCTCTCTTAGTTCGACAGGGCGAACTGGTGTCTTTGATTCTCGGATCACCCAATGAAATTCTGTGGGACAAGGTGACGTTTCTTCTTTAAATTTTAGTAGATTACTTTTTTGTCTGTTGTTCCCTTTTGTTCTTTCAATGCTGAACTTTTACTTCTTATTTTTAAGTCTTGTAACTCATTACGGTGGCCCTCTCTTCGATAATATTGCTTTCGTTAATGTATCGTTATTCAATTTTTTTTCTTTATAAAATCGCGCTCAAAAATTCGACGTTGACAGCTGGTCATTTTCAAAAATGGCCTTTTATGCGAAGTAAGGAAGTATCTTGGCTTGGGTAGTGTTTCCCTGCAAAGCTAGCCCATTTGAGAGCCCGCAAAAAGCGAAGGTCCCGGGGAGATTTGAACTCCCGTCGCAGGATTCAGAGTCCTGAGTGCTAACCGCTACACCACGGGACCACGGTTGGTGTTTGCATAGGTTTGCTTGTCTCACGCTGTTTTTGTAATGGCCGTCTTACTGTTATTTTTGAAATGGTTTCTATATAATCTACCAATACATAGAGTTTCCGGAAAAGATAGCATATAATGAAAATGAAAATATATCTTAGAAACTAATGCTCGATGTTGTTTTTCCTTCTCTCAGAATAATTTCTTGAGTGAGCATTAGTTTTCTACATTTCCTCCTGCTAAACGGTGTTGAAACTACATTAGTTTTGTGAAGTGAATAGAAGATAAGCGGGAGCCTTTGATGAATTCTGGCAACATTTTTTTTCACTGAAAACTTCCTACCAAATACTACTTTGTTTAGGGAAGTGATGTTGGCTCACGTTACGAAGTGTTCCAAAAAATGACCACCCTTGCTTCTTGTCGTTTATTTTCGACCTATTCCCACACAAAATTGCAGTGAGTAATCCTATTTTTCAAGCAAAGGTTCATTTTTCTTAAATTTATCCGAGTGTTTCTTCAACATTCCCTTTCCAGCAGTTTCCAAACGATCTCAATGGTGCTTGGTTTCCTTCAGTTGTACACATTGTCTTTTTGTTTGCCTTGTTGCGGGTGCCGGTAAGTCGGAAAGTCAGCCTACCGTAATCTTTACCAGGTGTGATGAGATTATTTTTGTTTCAGCAAAGTTATGCGTGATTTTCTGCCTCCTATGGTTCTCACTGATTTCAATCAAATTCGTCCTAGCTTTTTCCATGAAAATTGTCTTGCATGAAGGGAATCAGGCAGGACATGGACCACTTTTTGTTCAGAAATTGTATTGTTTTCTAGTTATGCCGGTTATCGAATCATCACCTCACGTCAGAGTGAGAGCACTGATGCAGCTGTTTTTTTTTCTCTGTATTTTTAGTAGTCCGGTTCTTTTCGTGAACTTGTCGAAGGACCAATATGAAAACTTTATTGAATAGAATATTGGACCATTTTCTTTCTTTGAAAGCCTATAATGAACCGTTACATTTTTTGAGCATGGTCTTCATTTCACTTGCGCGTTATGTACTAGACTTACAGAATTACACGGATTTTTTAGATGTAAGCTTTTTCGTTGTTTGTTTAAGTTACTTAAGTTCTGAAAACTTTACTAGTACTTAAGTTCTTATGCTTAAAATAGTATTGTATTTGTAAATATTCGTATTTGTACGTTGTTGTTACATTTTTTGTTGATGAATAATTTTTCAACTATTTATGTGATAGATCTATTGGTGACATACCCGAAATTATCTTTTCGCAAACCATCGTGAAACATTCCTAGATATTCGGTCGTTTGTCTTCGGTGCTATATATCTACTCTTTGATGTTTTTTTTTCAAAAGAATGCAAAAGAATATTCACTCTCATTGTAACGTCTCGTACACGCAGTTTAGTGTCTTGTCACTTTTTTTCGAAGCCTTTCAAGTGTTTGAAACGGCCGGCTTTCCGCGGTTAGATAAGTACGGCTTTTGTCAATAGCCATATGAAGACTTTGATTAAACGAATTCACTGTTCGTGAAGGCGCAGTTCAGACATCCAACGTAGTTTAAATCTGGAAAACTATTCTATAGTTTCTCATACTCTTCGAGCACCCTTTTATGCTGTATCTCTTCTGAAAATTACCCATTTTGAGAAGCAATCTTTTTCCAGGTGCATCAATGTAATTTTCAAATTTACCGACGATTCATTGTTTTTGCTTTGTGTGGAAAAAATAGTCTAGAATTCGGTGGTCAAATTTGGGGCATATTTTTTAACATTATGTTTTCCAAAGGGTCCACTATACGTTTCGAAGACTTGTCAGCCTGACTGCTTGGAAGAAGTTGAGCTAACTCCGCCCTTCCTGTTTTGAGTCAGAGATCTGCAAGAGTTAGTCATGATTACGTCATCATAGTATAGTGCATTTGGATCTCGACGCTTTCGACACCATAATTGTGAAATTTAGCTCTTCAAAAGGTTCTCTTCTCTGATTTCTTTGATAAAAATAAAATGCTGACTGCTCGAGGAATTACTACGCAACGTGAAGATCTGATAGGAACTGTGCCAGCAAGCGCTATATCCTTTAAATTATTCCATTCCGCTTCGGTTTTTGCAGCATGTTATACGATGGCATACTCATTCTTCTCGTAACTGACCTTCGACTACGTAGTTTTGTCTTTGGATTGGCTTAGCGTTTCGTTCGTGCTCAAAATGCCTACAATTTGAATCGATACGTTCGCTATACGTTGCAATCCAGGCGTCAACAATGAATACGGCACAGCTGCATATTATCTCATGCCGGCTGTCACTTATTCAAAAAAAAAGCCCCCAATGGGTGAGTGCTTTGATTATGTATGGTGGGAATCATTTTGGTGTTTTTGCCGTTTTCGTTTCCTTAGTATTTTGAGTTTTTCGAGTAAGCTCTTCTAGTATTTTCTTGTATTTTTTTTTCTTTTTTAATATATTGGTTCTAACAGAATTAATGCAGGTTTCCTGAATTTTGTATTTGGATCACTATAACTTTTTACACAAGTAGTCTTTTCGTGTGCAACAAGAATTGTTGTAATCAGCAAGCCTTTTTCAACTCAGTATGCATTATTGTGTTGTTGTAGCTTCACTGAGAAAAATCTTATAGCCCGAATTCTGCCAAGAATTTTTTTGGAAGACCTTCACTTGGAGAAACATAACTTACTACCAAGTGCAGTAAGGTAGCGCAAATTTAACTCACTGCGTAGCCTATGGTCGGTTGTGCAACAGCGCTAAACTCGGAATTGAAAAAGAATTCTTTGCGAGAGGATATTCGAAGAAATTTTGAAAGTACTCATTTTTTCGACTTCTCTGAGAATTTGAAAAATCGCTTTTTTGAAACTTTTGAATTTTTTTCAAAGCTGAATAGGAAGAACTGCCTCCGATTTTCTCAGCCATAAATGTATAAAATCTATTCTTCCTATATAAAGCGGAAGCTCCGCAGTTGCTTCGCGCTGAGGATTTTTACATAGGGCAGACGGACCACAGCGGCCGTTGAATATTGCTCTGAAATTTCTCGGCTCAGATGTTTTCAGAACTCATAATTCAACATGCATTTTGTAACATAGCTCATTCAAAAATACTATGCGAATTTGCAGCGAATTGCGATTGTTTTTGGTGGTTTTAGAGCCAGATATATTGAAAGAAAGAAGTTAGAGATTTGGTTTCTTAAATTTATGGGCTCAGAACTTCTAGACAATTCACATTTACTGAAACGAAAGAATGCATAAAGAATAGAATAAAAGAGCTTCCAAATGATATGCGAAACTCTCAGGGAAAACCCTTTCCCGTTCTAAACCAGCGTTTTGAAAAAGGTGTGCGAAAAACCTGCATTAATTCTGTTACAACCTAATAAATTAACTGCTATGTGAATTCTTTCTTCACCCATTTCATCGCAGTTACTTTGTTGCTCGAACTCACACAATATTGAGTTAAGTTTGTTTTCAGTCAGAGAGCGAAATTCTTTCGTTTTTCCTCCTCACTGGAAAGCCAGTCTCGCTTTTGTTTGTTGGCTCTTGGCTCCACCTATCTACATGTGCTGACATTTTTGTTAACTCCATAACTCGTTATAGACTCTTAAACCCCTCGGAAACTTCTAGAAAACTGTTCTCTTGTGTTCGCTCAGTCACTTGATTATGCAGCACCTTGGACATGAATTTTTATTTTCGCACATGTGGTCGCTGCTACATCCGCTAGCTAGACGCTTCTCCATTGATCCAAGCTT
The DNA here is from genome assembly GCA_958299035.1 of Cylicocyclus nassatus. NCBI lineage: Eukaryota > Metazoa > Nematoda > Chromadorea > Rhabditida > Strongylidae > Cylicocyclus > Cylicocyclus nassatus. The sequence goes on along the minus strand of CATQJL010000001.1, from coordinate 102,047,534 downwards.
TTCAAGTGCTTGGGTGACCGATGTTTACACGAAAAGTGTGAAATAGCTCTCATATGGTTTGCCAGTACGTTTAGTCATTCGATTACTTTTGATATCGAGCACAGAAATGCTCTTTTTTCAGCTGTCATAATGTTAATCGTTTTCCTCGATGAGTCATGCTTTAGCCATGTTATTGTTAATTTTGCACTTTTGGAGTGCTAGTTCATGTTCCATTTTCCCATTTCTCTATGCCATTGCCCATCTTATTGTGTTTTTCTAATGTTACTATATTATTGGCATGGGAACGTCGCAGTCAGCTGACCGAAAATGTTAAACGTCACTTCTACAGGGTGCGCCACAATTATTTGCGCGTGTTTCATCAAGCGCCATACGAACATAAGACCGGCTCAGCCAGCGGTCAAGCTTGATATTATTTTCTTGGTTCTACGACATTGTATCCTAGTTAAAAGAAGTTAAATTGCCTGTTTTACTTTTCGGTAAAAATTCATAATATTTCTCTGACTTTGTCGCGTGCTGCACGCGGGTAGAGGCCCACAAACTTGCCCAGTATGTATTTTTTTAATGATCGATTCTCTCAGGTGAAGATTTCGCCATAAAATAGATCTAATCTTTGACTTTAAGATAACCGAGGTTCGGAATCTTTACGAGCATTCCAAACAAAAATTTTGACTATTTAATAATTTGCGCCTGCTTGCGTTTTTCTGTTACGAACATTGCTTTTTGCAATTCTTACTTCTATAAATAAAGACCGATTTAGGATCTTGATAGTGCTTTTTGTAGAGTATGCTTACGGCATTCTGTGACATTAAATCCAGACCAAATATCTCATTGCCATTGTTGTGGCATTACTTCGAATATTTTAGCGCAAATAATCTTGGCGCACCCTGTAGACAGCTGATGCGTCTTGCAAAAGGAAGACGGTCTTAGCGAATTTCCATCTATTGATGAAAAGTATAAAAAAATTAATTTTAGCCAGCCAATCCATTTTAGCCCACCTTGTCATTTTTTTCATAGTCCAAGTTTCACAGATGACTTGGGTATATGAAAATCTCCATCTATTTTTGCAATGTATGCTAAAATTTAATTTACCTTTATCACAAGTTGCACAGCAGCAAGGCATCATGTAGAAAATTGAACCAATGATTTCTTGGAACTCTTTGACGATCTCAAGCTGATCAAATTTCAGCAGGAACTAGTTTGCCTTTTTGCTAACTCACTTCATTCATTTCCCATACCGTACTCGCCTTGTCAGTTGAAGACTTGAATGTATAGGGATGAAATGTTGCTTTCACAGCAGTCAAGAGTTCCATTGGTAGTAGCTACCAAAAGGCAAGAAGTTTTGCTCATGTTAAATGTTATTTTCATATCTGCAATCTCCTTATAGGAATAATTTGCAGCATAAATTTCGGTACATATGCTTTCCAACGAATTCAGTACGTGGATGGCGCATAAATTTGAAAGCGCAAATACTTGCATTAGAATTTTAATCGGACTCAAGTTAGCTTTCAATGTAATAGATTTCATTTTTGAACAAAAGCTCTCAATCTTTCTTCTGCGCGCGCTCAAAAGCTCGGTTTTTCAGCCTCCATTAGCACTTGATTCAGAAGCAAGGTATGAAGTTATCTAGTTTATCTTTCCGAGCTGTCAGGAGTGCAAAGTTTTTATCTTCCCACTTTGTAGGCAGTTTTGAAGATATATCTCTTGTTGTTGCTTCTATACTTCTGCTTCTGATATTACGGTTACTTATATCTTGTGCTTTTGAGTATCTCTTGGTTAATTTCGAACGTGCATCTAGAGCGCTAAGTATTTTTTCTCATTTTCTTGATAATTCATGGCTCTCGTCTTTATTCTAACTTGAGGCTATTCATTTATAAGCTGTACATCTCACAACTTGAAAAGTGCTCTCTTTCTCTCCCTATATGGCAATCACGAAGCTCCCTTTTTCTCAAGGATTTCTATATCCAGTCATCTTTGAATTGTCAACTGAATCGATTTCCCTATTGCCTAATTATTTTGTCTCTCTGCAAGAAATTTCCATTTTACTTGATCACCTTCGCTCAAAAAGTGTTAAGCGTTACAGTACCTGCATACTTAACACCCAAGTGTTGCTCGGTGTGTTTGCACAAAGTGCAAAACGATTTGCATTTCAGACCAATTTCACAGAAATCTGATTTTAGACGATTGTACTCGGCTACAGCTAGAATTAATTTTTTTGCCGGATTCGCTTCGGTATGAAGCGGGCAGTGCGTGCTTATTATCCGTTAGAATTCATTTTGTACGAAATTTTTGCGAGTAAAAAAGATGAATGTATAATGTGCTGTAAAGATAAGTCCCATGCTCGTTGGTTGAGCGTTTTGCTAGAATGTTCGAACTTTTTTTTTGACAAAAAAGTTGTTCAATGGCATACATGCATTCCTGAATTTTATTTTGATAATCTTTTGTTGTCCGTGGCAGTCTATGATTGCAAAATTTTTTGCATCATTTCCCTATGGCTCTTTTGAGCTTATCGGTTTATTTACATTCTTTCTAGTTTCATTTCCAGTGTTATCATTCTGGATATTTACCATTCGTCGGTGCGCCCTTTGACGTTGATGAAATCTGCTTTTTACCTTATGGGAAACTTTTGCGCAAATTGTACTTCAAGGTTCCGTTCTCTGTTTGAGCATGATTCACGAGCAGATTGTTGCGCTGAGCAGTATTCGAACTTTTATGGCTAGCCGAGAACCGGTTTCGCTAGCTGTTCTCGGCTTCAAAAAGTATTTTGATCGCAAACTTTTACTTCATTCGGAGACGGTTATTTCATGCAAGGCATCATCTTTATAATTTTCATCATTTTTCCGTCCAAACATTGTATCTTTGACTGAAGTCATACCTGTAACATTATGACAGAGCTGCCTTAGTCCTAACTTACTGAAGAGGAAATATCGTTTGATCTTGCCGGATTTTACTATAACCTTTTCATTTTCATTTTATAGCATACAAAGTGTTTAAAGATTGTTCTACAATAATATGAACTTGGTGGATAGATTTGAGAAGCGTATGCCCTCGAACTTGCAATAGGTAGGAGTAACTTTATCTTTTTAAAAGCCATTTAATGGTTATAGGATCTTACACCTTTATTAAAGGCAGTAGCCAGAAAAACCTGGGAACCCACAGGACCTTACCGGATGATTGGATGGTTTCAAGTAAGCCGTTGCCCAAATGGCTGCTTGTATAATATATTCCTGGCTGAGAAATTCAACTTCAAACTTCCGCCCGGTTTATTCTTCCCAGAGCGGCCAACCAACGACGGTGCTGACAGTATGAAGTCGAATCATTCTGCTACGATTGACTGATATTTACCATTTGTGGATTTATTTGAGCCTTCCCCTCCCCCCGCCCCATCAGTTTTCACTTGAATTTCGGACATCTGAACAACCTAGACACTGACCTCATGTACTTGCTAGCAACGAACTCGATAATCTCTGGGTCTCCTTCAGATTTTTAGCATCGCTGGTAAAATAATTTCTGCCCTACATCTCTATCATTACTTATAATAACGGGCTAAGGATGTTTACGTGTTTTTGTGTGGATGTGTGTGTGTGTGTGTGTGTGTGTGTGTGTGTGTGTGTGTGTGTGTGTGTGTGTGTGTGTGTGTGTGTGTGTGTGTGTGTGTGTGTGTGTGTGTGTGTGTGTGTGTGTGTGTGTGTGTGTGTGTGTGTGTGTGTGTGTGTGTGTGTGTGTGTGTGTGTGTGTGTGTGTGTGTGTGTGTGTGTGTGTGTGTGTGTGTGTGTGTGTGTGTGTGTGTGTGTGTGTGTGTGTGTGTGTGTGTGTGTGTGTGTGTGTGTGTGTGTGTGTGTGTGTGTGTGTGTGTGTGTGTGTGTGTGTGTGTGTGTGTGTGTGTGTGTGTGTGTGTGTGTGTGTGTGTGTGTGTGTGTGTGTGTGTGTGTGTGTGTGTGTGTGTGTGTGTGTGTGTGTGTGTGTGTGTGTGTGTGTGTGTGTGTGTGTGTGTGTGTGTGTGTGTGTGTGTGTGTGTGTGTGTGTGTGTGTGTGTGTGTGTGTGTGTGTGTGTGTGTGTGTGTGTGTGTGTGTGTGTGTGTGTGTGTGTGTGTGTGTGTGTGTGTGTGTGTGTGTGTGTGTGTGTGTGTGTGTGTGTGTGTGTGTGTGTGTGTGTGTGTGTGTGTGTGTGTGTGTGTGTGTGTGTGTGTGTGTGTGTGTGTGTGTGTGTGTGTGTGTGTGTGTGTGTGTGTGTGTGTGTGTGTGTGTGTGTGTGTGTGTGTGTGTGTGTGTGTGTGTGTGTGTGTGTGTGTGTGTGTGTGTGTGTGTGTGTGTGTGTGTGTGTGTGTGTCTGTCTGTCACGAAATTCGTGGAACGGTTGCCAGCCAACATCTTGAGCCCGAATTTTGCACAGCGCATGCTACCAACATAAGAGTCCAATATACCAAAGCTTGAGCGGACCCATTCAGTGGATCCTTTGAAAATCACACGTCAGACGGATCCACTTGGCTTTTGATTAGTAAAATTGAGCTTTTAGCAAAACCTTTTGCAAAGTTACGGATATGTTTGACAAGTTAATCTGCAAGCCATGGACTTTAGCCTAAAAAATTGAACTAAAGTTCGTTACTTTGCGAAAACGGCGCCAAAAGATATTTGTTGCGTAAATGTTCAGTTTGCCAAGATTTTGCCCGATCATTTGAGAGGATTTTTGCACGGAGATGTAGCCCACAGTGATTATTGTACCTTATGGCGAAAACCAAGCCATGAAAAGTCCAAAAACCGATTCAAATCTGCATTTGTTCTTTTGGGAAAAGTTTCACCCAAGCGAAATTACCGATCTTACATGAAAAACTCTTAGGAATGAGTAGTTGTTTACATATCCATCGTGATAGTCTGCATAGCGCGGTAAGCATCAGTGTCATTATTACGAGAATGAGTAACGCATACAGATAGTAGGACCAGTGCGAACTCTGCGAAGCAGAGGTGACGCACTGGTATGTATATAAAGCAGAAAATTTGTTTGTTTGTACGCATTCGGGTGCAGGTTGTGCAGGTTGTGCAGGGTGTGCAGGGTGTTCACGGTGTGCAGGTGTGCAGGATGTGCAGGTATGCAGGATGTGCAGGATGTACAGGGTGTGCAGGATGTGCAATATGTGCAGGATGTGCAGGGTGTGCAGGATGTGCAGGGTGTGCAGGATGTGCAGGGTGTGCAGGGATGTGGAGGATGTGCAGGGTGTGCAGGGTGTGCAGGTGGGCAGGATGAGGGTGTGCAGAGTGTGCAGGGGGTGCAGGATGGGGAGCTTAGACTGATAGATTGGCTCCAACCCGGGATGCCTGCTCGTATTCTATATAACTTGCTTAAGACTAGTTGGATATGTCAAAAAATTAAACAAAAAACCACTAAACACTCAAAAATCAGTCACAATCACACTAAACAATCACTAAACAAATTCTAATAGATTCCTGTTTTGTGTATATTCCGTTGCTTCGTTTATTGCTGTTTCCGGCCTTCTTACTTTCCTGCGTACGGGTTTGATCGCGAACCCTCACATGCGAGAAACACTCATAATGAAAAGAGTTTAGGACTAGTTTCAAAGGGTTCAGAGCGATTTGGAGATGTGAGGTAGCCCATCATTATCTGTTTGCGTACTGCTTTGGTCGAATTCAAAGAGTTTTTCATCAATGGAAGCTTCTCATAGGAAACTCTAGGAAAAGGGTATCTGCCGGAGTTTTTCAACTCCAATCATTGCACTAGTATTCTACGAACACGTTTCAAACGTTCCCTGTCCGAGTGCAATCCTCATTTTTATGCAAAGTTTCACAAAGTCCAACCAAATTGTTTGCATAAAAACCCATTCACCTGCACTTTCGTGCAAATCTGAACTTTTGCAATTCTCCCACTGCAGAAGTAGTGTACTACGATACCCTTCCATACCTGGAGGTAGGTATGCTTTCTCGGCCAAAAGTATACCTTAGGAATTAGTTCATCTTCGCGACCAGTCAGAGAAACAGCTTTTCGCCTTCGGCCGATTCCGGTCTTGTTTGCGCAATGTGGGTAAACAGTAGTGTGAGGCTAGGGGAAAGGCCAGGAGATGGTGACAAGCGGCCGCTTTTCGTTTTCTCAGACGATGAATCATGTGTTTGAGGATGAATTTTTTGTAAAGGAATGACCATTATTCCTAAGGTTCGCCATCGGCGACTTCACTCCAGATGTTGCGCTTTGTTTTCGCAAAGTGTAATGCGTGTTCTCGTAAATCGGACGATACACTAGCTGAGGTTTTGTTCCCCCCTAATCATTGCTTGATCAGCGCTTGTCCGATATTGCTTTTCAAATCGTTGATTAGTTTCCCTATTGTGGCCTGATTTGCACAGTTGGCAAGCTCATGTATCAAAGCCTATGTTTCACATTGTTGACACAGCTTCGCCTTACTAATTTCACAAATCCTCTGGCCTTAGAGGGTACTTTTCCGTTATCCGGACCCATTTTTTCAAAGAAGCATATTGCTTCTTACCTCGTACCATATTTGGTCCCGACTTCACAAGAAGAAGTGTCAACCTTCTGCCACGTGTCAAAAAAATTTGACATGTCATTTACATGTTTAATAGGTTTAACCAAGAGTTTGAGTTGCCCTTCCTAGCGACGTAAGTTCAATCTCTTTATTAGTCAATAATGACCCCATTTTCGATTAAACTATCAAAAATGAGCATTGTTATCATAAAAACGTCATTCTGTTACTAATTAAACAGATTAGGCTTGCCAAGAGTAGAGAAGTGGACTAGGATTCCATCATCTAAATGACAAAACAAGTGATAGCAAGGAACTTTAAGCCATCATTTATAGTCTCGTCTGGCTAAATTCGCAAGACGAAAAGTTTGAAGAAAAAGACAATGCTGAATCGTTGCTGAAAGCGATCAAGATGTTCCGATAAAAATTTCAGATTGTTTTGCTCTCAGACAAACCAATTAGACAGTTTTAGGTGATCACAAATGCTCTTTCACCTCACCGGAAGTGATTTCGAAAAAACATGTCAAAATGGACCAAAACGTGTTAATATTTTTTCACGTGGCAGGAAGGCGGTTCCTCGTGGAATCCATAAAAAATTGTTCTTAGACTGGAGAAAGTATTTTATAAGAGCTTTTTGAAAAAATGGGTCCGGATAACGGAAAAGTACCCCTTAGAGTGCCGTTGTTTTGGATTTGTTAATCTCCCGTCTACTTCTCGTTTCTGAGCTCTCCAAGTATATGAGCGAACCCAAAATTGAAGAATGGACAGTAGGTTCTAATCACTATAGAAGCAACATCGAAAAAGACGTTTGGGCTGAGCTTAACCTTATAGAAGGCTTCAAAAAAAATCAGCTAGCTTCACAACTGTAACTAGTCAAATTCAAAAATAATACTTTCATTCTTCATACCTTTTCTGAGCTGTTACTGATGAGCTGTTTGGATTTCTGAAGAATTTTCTGGACGAATTGGTCCTCAATGCCTTCTTGTCAAACGTTCCTGTCGTAATCTTACTACAACGAAGTGCGACCCATGGTCTATTCTATGTAATTTAGATTGAACTAACTTATAGAACGATGTTCATATTTTCTGGACATCTCCTTCCTCTTATGATGAGTGCTGTAAACTGCTGCATTCACAAAAAAGGAGTAGCTCAAAATTCTTCTGCTTTTTGAGCGTCGAGTGTAAATTGGGGAAGGAAGTAATATAACATTAGCATTTTGTTAGATCGCATGAGTGATTTTTCCTTTCCCACAACCGTTACCTCGTAATTAGTTGCTAATGTGACACGGTCTTGGTCAAGTTAGCAGTGACAAATCGCTTCCCTTAACGACTTCGCCGTTGTTTCCCATTACCATTTTACGATCTTCTCCCCCTCCCGCTATCGCTTTTCTTCCTGACCACTTTTTTGGACTATGTTTGTCAATCTGTTTTTGCATTCGTATGGGAAATAACTAGACGTCGTTTTTTGGATGACATTTTTTCTCTGGTCCTTGACTGCCGTGCGATATGCATTTTTATCTCAGTGAAAATTGGATTATCTTTCTTTTCAATTTTCTAACATTGTGATTATTTTCATGCCTTTATAATACCAGTGTTACCACGGTTACGGTTTTTATGAATCCTCGTTCTCTCTGTAGCTACCGATATATTCTTCATACTCGGCCGTGTCAACGCTTGAGTTTCATTATGTTTGCAGCGATTCTTATGAATTTCAAGTTAGTCCAGGAATTTGTTTATATCGTTTGGTGCATGTGAATTGCGCCTATACTGGTCAGTTCTGAGTAAAATTTACTAATAATAACACTTCGAAGTCAATATAAAACATAGATTCTTTGTCAGTACTCTCGAAGTCTGGGAGCTTCTATCATTCTCAAAAAAGCTGTATGAAAAAATGAACAAATTCTAATCTGTTGTTCTGCACCTGTCATAAGTGTGTCCACTTCACCTGCAGGAGATCTTTTCTGAGACTGAAAGAGCTTTTTTTTATAACCGATAAATTCTTTTTTTTTTCAAAATTAAGTCATGCTTAGCGAATGGAACCAGTCAGAAACCTGGAAATCCTGCAAATGCACACATGCTTAGGAGCTCATAGATCTTTTCTGTAGCTGCTTTGCCTCTTAGCCGAGTTGCGTTAATGTGAAAAGTCACTTGATGGCTTTGATTACGAACTACAAAACTTTGGTACACCCCAATAGACTTTCCTGTTTTTGGAGGAGTTAAGAGCTATTGTTGAGCTATTAAGCATAGAATCTTATCGGAGTAGTTCCAGGAAGCTTTCTGTTTTTCAGGACTGCGGATTTTGGTGTCTTCATGGAAATTCCTTTGATTAAGGTTATCTGAACCACTCCCAGCACTGATTTATGTAGGGTTATTGAGTGCAAAAAGAAACTATGAAAACGGTCACTGTGGCTTTCGATATAGAAAAGTGATGCCAACGTCTATCATATCCTGAAGAAAAGTTTTGGAATTAGTCCCTCTCAGTGCCATTAGTCGAAGATGTTTTCATCACTCTTTTAGAAGATATCTGACATCTTTCGGAAAACTCAAGAATATCCTGATGCTCTAGTACAGTTTCAGAAGTATTTTAGCTAGAAATTTCTCCATAAGACATCTCAGTGCTACTTTCGAACTCTTGCGCTCTGCTTTCCTACGTTTCTTTCATATCTTTTCAGCATTCGATTAGCTATTAGGTTGTCAAGAACATAATGTCGGTTTTTATTTGCTTGCTTTAACAAAGCAACCAGACTCAACCCAACAAAGGGTAGGGGGAACTGTTCGATAGAGCAAAGCAATCTCTACAAGATGGCACTCATGTCTTTGCGCCATGCTCGATCCACTGAGAGTTCCAACTCAAAATCTAAAGATTTCCAAATGCCCAAAAAATCGAAAAAAATCAGATCTTCGTCCAAATAATATCTACGGACCTCCCACTCGCTCACATCAATACTATCGATATCTGATACCCATATGTGCGATTGCCGTATTTTTTCCTTGACTAGAAACTGAAAAAACGGAAATTTCCCCGATTTTCTCAAAGCAATGCTGAGCCGTTTTTACATATGTAGTTTTATACTACAAGCCTAGATAAGTATAACTGTAAGTTTTCAGCCTATTTCGAGCGGTACTTTTCGAGAAATGTCGATTTTAGCACTGAAACTGAAACGAAGAAATCCGATCGTTATTTTTTGAAAACTACCGCTTGGAATGGGCTGAAAATCTACAGTTATACTTACCTAGGCTTATAGTATAGAACTACATATGCAAAAACGGCTCAGCATTGCTTTGAGAAAATCAGGGAAATTTTCGTTTTTTCAGTTTCTAGTTAAGGAAAAAATACCGCAATCGCACATATGGATATCGGAAATCGATAGTATTGATGTGAGCGAGTGGGAGGTCCGTAGAAATTATTTGGACGAAGATCTGATTTTTTTCGATTTTTTGGGCATTTGGAAATCTTTAGATTTTGAGTTGGAACTCTTCGTGGATCGAGCATGGCGCAAAGACTTGAGTGCCATCTTGTAGAGCTTGCTTTTCTCTATCGAACAGTACCCCTTACCCTTTGTTGGGTTGAGTCTGGTTGCTTTGTTAAAGCAAGCAAATAAAAACCGACATTATTTTCTTGACAACCTAGTATCTTTTTTCCACATATCAACAGTACTTTTCATCCGCATTACGTTACCATACATAGCAACTAGCTTCTCTCATAACGTAGTGACATCCGTACTCTACTAATTTGTTTTCTTCCCACCTGAACTCGTTATGTAGTCAATGAATGTGTTAGAGTCAATTGTTCTATTGTTATTCTATGCTATAAGATACCGTGTGATGAGACTAGTTTCTACTATTTGCTTTGAGTTGCCTATTCTTTTTTTCGAAAGCAGTTGAAACACTTTAGTTTAAGAAGAAGATGACTTACTTCTTGCAGAAATTGTCTTTTGTGGAACTATTCGAAGTTGAAACAGAGAAAACTGAATGAACATTCGTGAAAACTGGCTTTGATTTCTCTCTGCTGGATATTCTTGTTCCCGGCAAAATGTCCAGATGTCAAGGTATCGGGCGATGGCCTTGCTCTCAGTCGATGGCGCATTTTTTTGTCCCTCTGAATTTATAGACTTTCTGCGTAGGACTCCAATTTTACTGCAAAGCGGAAAACTCATCCAGCTGTTCTGTTCATCCCCGTTGCTTTTGGAAAATAGTCAAGACTTCGAGGAATTTGCGCTCATTTCTTTGATTAGATGTGCCACATTCTAAAATCAGAGAGCCTATTCTAAGTTTTGATTTTTTACTTTTTATTGGTGCTGATTGCTGGAGCTGGCTGATCATAAAACTTAGATTTTTTATCTGTGTTAAATAGAAAGGGCAAAATGATACATTTAAAGACGTTTCACCTTGCCGGCTTTGTTTACTTAGATGTGCACGACTTTTTATAGCTTCCAGCATTTGAGTTTACACAGCACGTTTTACTACTTTGACTTTCCGTGCGTTTTGCCCAGTTTCGCTTGTGTCATGCAGAGTTTTGAACCAGGTGCGATGCCCGCGAAAAATGTTCCTACTTCATTGTTCCTATGGTCATGCTTTTCATAGATCTTCCTGGTACCACCGCAATCCCACGGTAACAGCGCGCGCGATAGATGCAATGCTCTTTCCCGCCATACTTAACATGATTCTTTGAACTGCAAACTCAACTAGTTTCTTACAGCAGAGTCTAAAATGACTTCAAAGTCGAGTTTAATTAGTTGGGCTTGCAGTCGAACGAATCGCGTTGAGTATAGCCAGAAAGAGCATTGCTGTCCACCGCGCGCATTCTTACTGTAGGACTACGGTAGTATGCCAAGCGTTTTTTTGACGAATTTGACGGTTTCTATATCTGTGGGATAGGGTCTAGAAGCATGTAACATAGGTGGAATTAGCAGTATACAAAGCTTTCAGTGTAATCACCCGCTGTAAGAAGTGAAATTTGAACCTCGAGTCAGGACACAAAGGTGAAGAAGGGCTTTTCAATCAAATGTATTACAAATTGTAGTCGACTTGGGGTAGTTGGATTTATAATGGATTTGGCTTCACTGAGGACCCCTTGGGGCCAAGAAGCTCGGAAGTTGGAGGGCTTTTCTCTCATTATCTGCAGAATTGGACATGAATCAGTGTTTTGAGGCTGTCAAATTTTTCTCGTCTGTGGAATGTCAAATTCTGAGCACTGTGGTCAACGCGAAATTCTTGAAACGCTCTGAAATTTGAATTCTTTAATCTAGCATGTGAATCTTTCATTTAGCTATTTTATCTTATGATTTGTAAATTTTTATACTAAAGCACGAAGCACTTATTCACTCAGTCCCCACTCTTCGGCCTCATATACCTACTATTTTTCTAAATCTAAAAATAAGAAGGTAAGAAACCTTTGGAAAATCTTTAGAAATTATTCAGAATTATGTTTTGGTGCAAAAGAATACGGGTCTTTTATTCCTCCCCCTCCCCGGACAGAAATCCTGAGACCGCTATTGAAATGTACATATATTTTTATTGAAAGTAATTCAAAAGGCATAGAGTTTGTAAATTAGGCATAGCAAGGTTTAAAGGAAACTTACAAGCTTTTCCTTGCCCTACTGATTCTTTTACTTTCATATTCCGCAAGTTTTTATTTTTGAATTGGGAGATTTTCGTAAGATTTGTCTATTTTTCGTGTTTGTTAGAAATGTGGTTTCTCAGCTTTAATTCAGTTATGCTTGAATAGGTATGTCTACGCATAGATTTCACTTGCAATAAAGTAAATGATATTTTCGAAATAAAATCACTTTCAAGAATTGCTTTTGAATTTTTTTTTTTGTGATCAACCTACTGGACTCAAAATCACTTTGAGTTCTATTCTTCGTTTACTCATGGATGATCGCGCATATCGTCGCCTGATAATTTGAAATATTTCTTACAGATGAGGATTTCTCTCTTAAGGAGAAACTGTGAAGTCATCAAGTTCTGATAGTTGCTGTTCTACTGTACAGGACTGTAAATCTACGCCATATTCTAATTTCTGTTCTAAATTAGAACAACAGGGCAAACATGGTGTTGGGAGCTGTACTGTCTATGCTACGCTATGTAGCCGGTAGCGAAGACAGAGATTTTGTTGATCGGCTACATTCATACTTCACTTGTAATATTCTGATTGGTCTTTCTGTTTTGGTTAGCTTTAAGGTAAGTCTAAAGACTTTAAATTTTTTGGAAAGTAGAAAAACGCTTTTTTTGCAGCAATTCGGAGGGAAACCGATCGAATGTTTAGTGCCAGATATGTTTAGTAGTTCATGGGAACAGGTATGTGCGGTTTTGGACGCGTCCAGAGTTGCCCGTACCAGCTCCGTTCCAAACCATGCTAGCGTCTTGCCAGAAATCGATTAATCGATACGCAGCCCATCCACACACACCCTGGCACGGCGCTGGCAGGCCGGCACGCGCGGGCAACTCGCATGCAGCTTTGGAGCCATTGTCGGACAAACAGTGGGTACTACTTTAGTATGCTGAGAACTACTGCTGGGCACAAGACACTTATTATGTTCCCATGGGTGAAGCTGTAGCTGGGCTAGCTGATGCTGAACGTCGGGAGCGAAAGATCAGCTACTACCAGGTAGGTCAATTATTCTTCTTCATTGTGCCATCAATGTATATCTATGTCTTCTTGAAAGGAACGAAGTGGATAGCATTATAAATGTGAATTTCAGTGGGTGCCATTCTTCTTACTTTTGGAAGCTGCTTGTTTTCGATTGCCTAGCCTTTTTTGGCAGTACCTCGCTGGATATTCTGGTGAGTAAATTTTTTTTTGTATATTATAAGCCATAGTTCGCCCTTAAAATATTTTCCAAAACGTCGCAAATTTGTTTTTCGACTCAGTTTTGACTCGCATAGATATACAACAGTGGCAAACCGAGGAAGGCGATTTTGTAAGTTTGAAAATGATTTGCATGGACTGAGAAATGCGCAAGTGACTTGCTTTCTTGTGAAGAATTTGAATAATAATTCTATGTATTGACCTTGTAAAGGGTTTTTTGAGCTCCGCGTTTAGCATATATAGTACGAATCTCGTCTGATAGGGAGTATGAAGTCAAATTGATATTTCATTTTTCTGACGCTCTAGTCATGAAAGGCTTTCAATTTTTGCACAATCAAAAAATAAGAGAAGGAGATAGTATGGCTATGCTTGGCAATGCTGCTCGTAGACGTGCTGCAGTAATGCCTGACAAATTATATGTTTTAGGCATCAAGATTCATGAAGTCATAAAATTGTCTTCGGATCCAAATAACATCAAGCCGGATATCAAGCGAGCCAACATAAAGTCGCTTACAGTTCACTTGCAGGTGAGTTTCAGTGCTACAACGAAGAGTAAAAGCTATTAGAACTAGCAAATTCTAGCTTTGATATCACTGTTTCCATCGAACTGATTTCAACGAAATTTTACGGTTTTCAGGGTGCACTGCGCTTCCATCGACGACTACAGAAGAAGCAAGTCCGCCCACATCGCTTTCTTTGGATGTTCAATTTGGCTTACTCAGCGTTTTTTGTCACTTCTGTTTATCTTTTCACAAAATTCTTCTACCTAGCCAATGTATGCCTTCAACTGTTGCTCATGAACAAGTAAGGAAATCTGGTCCCATCTATCCTTTATCATTTGCTCCTGTAATTTCCAGATTTCTCGAAACGGATAGGTACGCTTGGTATGGATTTGGTGCCATGATTGATCTCTTGAATGGTACCACATGGGAACAATCCGGCGTCTTCCCAAGAGTTTCCCTTTGTGATTTTGATGTAGGTTACCCAATGTATACTGTAGAGTTACCGTACTCTTTGCTTTATTAGGTACGTGTCATGGGAAATGTACAAGAACATACTGTACAGTGCGTACTTGTCATCAACATTTTCAATGAGAAGATCTTTATTTTCTTGTGGTTCTGGTTAGTGAACCGCTTCTTTTGAAAGAAGCAATATATCCGAAAAAAGCTAATTCTAGGTACCTGATGCTGTTGATATTTACTTTGGGATCGTTCCTCTATTGGTTGTTTGTAGCAATTATACCGTACCCCAATCGTCGATTTATCAAAAGGCACTTGGAAATTAGTGAAATGCCATTTGACCCGCTTGGTAAGTTTTGTCGGGAGTCCATCTTGTTCTACATTTTTCTCCTTTTTTGGGAAGGAGAAATGGAAGAAAAAGGGTTTATTATTTTAGAAAGCGACAAAGACGTGCGACGCTTTATTGACAGCTATCTCAAAACTGATGGTGTTTTTGTAATAAGAATGCTCACTTTACAGTCTGGGGTAAGTCTCATAATATTATCAACATCGCTGAGAATGCGTTCAAATCGATTTTTTTGCAATGTTCAGAAAAAGGAAGGATTGACTATACATAGAGTGATTACTGGAAATGATCAGATTTTGTACATAGTTTTTTTGGACAGTTTATTGTAGCTCTGTAACATCATTATCGAAAATTAGTATTATATTTGTTACCTGCTGTTACGAAAAAGGAGTCAGACATTTATGGCTTCTAGTTTTGTATGGAGGGAGGGGGGCAAAGATTCCTTCGCCATCCTCTTTTTGCTTTCTCTTTTTCCTCTTCTCTTTAAGATAATTCTTTGCGCACTACTAAATCAGCAGCGGACCCAAGAATGGATCGCGAAAAATCTCAGTGTTCAGCATGAGCAGTAAAGTTGCGCTGTGACTGTATTTCATCTCCAAATATTCAAAATTCCTAGATCTTGTCAGAATTTTAAATCAGCTTTTTTTTCTGGCTTGGCGGAGTCTCATCTCTTAGGAGATGATCTGCAGAAAATTTGGAAAGTCTCCCAGAAATTTTTGCAGTAGGCAGCTTTTCTCCATTTGGAAAAGTGCCCATCTTTTTCGTAATGAATCAGCACTGATGCCAATCAGTCTACTCATACCATCTCTTTGAAAAAAATTAAAATTTTTTTACAGACTTAACATCTCGCTCTAGGTAATCTTTGGCACAGACCTTGTCCTGGCTCTTTGGAAATCCTTCTTCGGTATAGAAGAGCAGCTCAAGCGAAGTAATTCTATGCCAGACGTTCAGAAAGCAGCTGATGATGAGCCAAGGTTTTGGCCTCCGCCTCCAGGTATATTTCCATACTTTTTTCTAGCTACAAAAATCGCAATTCTTTTTTCTAGCACCATTGGAAGATAATGAGCTTCGATTCCGTAGGGCATTGGGGCAAAATATTGATAACACGATGGTGTCGCAGGATTTCTTGCATAAGCTAATAAGACCATATCCGCAAGAGAGGCCGTAAGTCATTTGATTTACGTAATTTCGCGTTACTATTACGGTAAAATTGCTTCAGTGCGCCACGGTATGTAGCCGCTGTATCCGCTCCATTAGCAGAAAATGAAGCAAATGAAGCGTTGATAAGAAGTGTGGACTCGAGCCCGGTGAAGGTACAAACCCAGCCAGGAACCCCGTCCAAAACTGCCGCTGTGATTAATCGGTAACCTTCAATCTACCCTTGTGTAATGCTCTTGACTTTTATCAACCGCGAATTTTGCAGAAGAGCACAATTCGACCGGTGATTACCCCCTCCCCCCAAACCTCTTCAAATCCCACAGCCTTAGTCAAGTGCTTTAAGACGTAATGTTTTCGCGTCGCAGTGCAATCTTTCTTCTTCCGTGTATTGCACGAGTTTTTCTTTTCACTATCATTGTTATTGGGTTTTCTGTTACACTAAATCATGTTAGATCATTGAATGCGTGTATGATCTCTGCATAATTCTGTACTGAGCTATATTACGAAGACTTTAATCATTTTGTTGTGTTTCCAAAGTTTTCTCGATGTGTTACTAAGAAAATGAAGAATTTCTCGTATTTTTCTTTGATGTCTAGACATATGCAACTTCCAAATCTTTCTGATTCTTACTGACAAACCCTCTAAGAATATGAGTGCGATGCCTGAGATTCAGTGCAAAAACCGACTAATTAAACACTCTAAGGACTCAGCCAAGTGAAGTATTCAGCCGGTTCACGAATAACAAATCCCACAGCCTTAGTCAAGTGCTTTAAGACGTAATGTTTTTGCGTCGCAGTGCAATCTTTCTTCTTCCGTGTATTGCAGGAGTTTTTCTTTTCATTATCATTGTTATTGGGTTTTTTGTTACACTAAATCATGTTAGATCATTGAATGCGTGTATGATCTCTGCATAATTTTGTACTGAGCTATATTACGAAGATTGAGTCGAAAAATCATGGGATATGAAAGAATCAAGAACCAAGACAGTTTCAGTTGACTTGGTTGAGCGTGATTCAAAGGTTGATATCAACTTTATTATAGGCTAACGTTTCGGCACTATTGAATCCGTTGAAATCGTATGAACCCACTCGCTCAAACGCCATCAAAACCAGGGTCAAGCTTGTGATGCGACTATCGCAACGGGTAGGTCGTAAAGAGGGTACCTAAAGTGGGGAAGGGGTCGTAAGAGGAGGTAGTTAGGCTAAAATACCCTAAGCTTAAAATGGAATCAAAAAGCGGATAATTAGTCATGTTCTTTTCAATAAATCTATAAAAAAGTGGAAATCAGAATAAAAAAGAAAAAATCTGTAGAAATTCTCAAAAAAATTTACAAGAGCTCAAAACACTTTTAAAGGATGTACGATTTGATAAAAATGCTAAATGTAGCGATTGCCCTAGAAACCTTGCTTCTGAAGCCTTCCTGAAGTTACACACACTCGACAAAAGCGAATATCTTTACCAGCTGTGACCATCATGAATTTCTAAATCTTTTTTTTACGGGCCCATATGATTTATCTGTACTTTGAAGATGCTCTGCTATATCAGTGCAGAATTTGGTATTAATTTGTCAGCTGTGGTTTCTTATGATTATGTATGGTAGCAAAAAATGAGAAAAGGGGGGTCGTATCTGCGCCTCATCTAAATTTCTCCGGAGCTATTGAAGCTTGTTAGCTGCAAACTTGTTGTAATACAAAGCCGTCACTCTTCTTTTTATCATAAGAATTTCAGGCTGTTTCATAACTTCTCCGATGAGATACAAAATTTCAAGCTCAAAAATCCCACTTTTTGCTTTCTAGGATCGCATCTAAGGCCCGTATGCACGTACATCCCGCGGAGAGGGGAGGGGATCTGAGAGGGGAAGCGTCATATCTCGCTAGTCTATGTATCTTTCTTCTTCTTCCTCTGTCTTGGTTTTGAAGGTTCTCATACACTGACACTTGCGCATAACGGATGCCAGCTTACTGCCATACAAGATTAGATATTCTCTATTTCGTCTGATCCCCTGGGGATCCCCAGGGGATCACCTCACATTTTCAAAGTTATTTATTTCTGAAAACTTGATGAAAATGTTCCAAAATTGTACTGCGGATATACTACAGTACTGCTAAACGTGTTTATGGTAGAAATGAGTGAAATCCCAAGATATCAGAATCTTCGATGAACCGCTGCTCGCGAGCCAGGGATTATCGAAAAAATCAAAATCTTCAGATTCCATTTCTTCTGTCGAAAACATGCTCAGCAGTATCGTAGTATATCCTCAGTGCAATTTTGCAGCGTTTTCATTGATTTTTCAGGACGATAAATGACTTTGAAAATGTGAGATGATCCCCTGGGGATCCCCAGGGGATCGGAAGAAATAGTGAATATTTAATCGTATGGCAGTAACCTGGCATCTATTATGCGCAGGTATAAGGGTATGAGAACCCTTATAAGCACGATAGAGAAGAAAGAAGAAAAATATCTAGAGCAGTGAGATATGGCGCTTCCCCTCTCAGATCCCCTCCCCTCCCCGCGGGGATGTACGTGCATACGGGCCTAAATTTGTGAGAGTCGCATCTAGATTTTTTTGAGCTTACTGCTCCCCAATGGCTGAAACTTTTTCCATGGATAGCATGGGCACTATACTACAAAGCTTGTTCATTGCAGCCTCTCAGTCTTCTTCTGCCTTCAGTTACGAATTTTCAAAATACCGTGCTCATGCACGTTTTTGACATCGTTCTGGATGGCGCTAAAACAGTTTTTTTCACGAAAATCTGTGCAAAAGGTAGGAAATAAGCCTTTTAGTCGAAAACATATTTTATGCTTCAAAGATATCGTTTTTTCTCCCTTCAAAAAAAAATGGTGTCGCGTACGGGGACCGAATTTGCTGGCCAGAAGTATGCTTGAAAATTCAAAAACCCATATCTTTACGAACGGTGACCGTCAATAATTTGTAAATCTTAAAGTAAGCTTAATTATCATTCAGATCGGAATCGATGTTCTGCTTTGTTAGATAATGTCCCTTCCATTCATGTTTCCTAAACCACAATAAGCATAGCCAAATCTTCGTGGAATTTTACTACTTACCCAATCTACGCAGAATTATTAGTGAGTTGGTTTTTGAATGGCGAAGCATTACTTGCATTATTTCGCAATTTATAGGTAGTTAACTATTTCTGATCTATAATATTGATTGAGGTCCATTGGCAGGCATCTTTTAAGATTGACCATTCATGCAGGTTACCGCAAAAGAAAGTGGGAGGGGTAGGTGGGAGGGGGGGGGGGGGGTAAGTGAGGAGGGGGGTCGTACGGATAGGTACCTTCAGGGGGGGGTCATAGAAGAGGGTCTGGGATCGCATAAACACGCTTGACCCTGATCAAAACTCAATGATAGAGACAAATGCCAATGCCAATAAGAAAGGCCAAATTTGGAAACGTAATAAACAACAGTCAGCCGAAAATCAAACGAGGTGCCCCTGGTTCCGAAAAGATCAGTGGTGCCATAACGGCCCTGGCTCATTGTCTGGGCTCGGCACGAGGTGGCTTTTGCAAAATGCAAAAAACGAAGTCCCTTGACTTTCGCGAATTTTTACGAAGTCTCTTTGACCCTAAACCCTAAACGTGAAAAGACTCAAGAAACAAACGTCGACTAAAAAAACTTCACATTTGTGTCTTTTCGGCCTCAAAAAAGGTACCCCTTTGCCTTTTGTCCCAAAGACGATATCCACCTTGCTTACAAGCCACCTGTGCCGAGCCCTGCTCCAGGGCTCGGCACAGGTGGCTTGCCGGGCAAGCTGGATATCGTTTTGGAGGTAAAAAGCAAAGGGGATACCGTTTTTGCTGAAGAGCATGCCGCTTCCTTCGATCTGCTGCCGGCACGCTGCCGGCATGCCGGCAGCATGGTCTTTTAAACCAACAAAGGGTTTGTGCAAAGCGAATTGAAAATGAAATGAAACCAAAACGGGTATGTAGATGGGCAATGGAGGAATAGTACTATGTGCAAAAAATTATGAAAAAGTTATATGAATTAAAGTCGCGGCAAACTTTTTTAGGAGTTAGGTAGCTTTACAGCCACCTGGACAGCCACCTGAGGTGGCTGTGAAAAGAAAGAGTCATAAATTTCCCTTCCTTCACATAATTTTTTCACAAGTTTAGCATATCTTTGTTCTACATCAAAAACCCTATAACTGAGTTTTTGAGTCTCCCCAAACCCCCTCCTCCTCGCCTAGTTACAGCCCTCTAAATATTTTGTATGGTGGCGGCAAGCCTGCTCCGAGCGCGCAACGGTGCTCGCCGGACACAGCATGCCGCCAATTCGGAGAATACGAAGTTTTTTAGACTCTTTTCGTTTGTTCATGCTGCTTTTGAGTTTTGTTTCATTATTTTTTGTTATTTGTGATTGGTCCATTCCTGATCGCGTCATAGGTGATGTCGTATTTGTGTAGCGAAATCGGCGGGGACTTCGTTTTTGCAAAATTGAAAAGCCACCTCATGCCGAGCCCTGCCCTGCTCATGGTCAGTAATTGCCCAAGTTACATTGCATAAAGTGTATCTCAAATCAAGAAAATCCCTCTACTATCGAAGGTACTTTTACGAAAGTGATATTGATCAACTCCATTACCCGGTAATTATTACTCTTTGAATACCCTTGATTCGTTCTGGTACAACGTCGATGTGAAGCAGGGCCCAGCACGAGGTACCATTCACGAATTTTGGAATTGAGTACCTCCTGAATTTTGCAAGATTACGTCGTTTGTCTTGAATGCAGACGTACGGCCAATAACCTGCAGAAAAGGATGAGTGGATGTGGATGAAGAAAAAGGAGAAAAATCAGAGATAAAACAACATTTGGCAAAAAGGGTTCTTTAGGGTCGTGGTCAGGCTGAGGGGAGAAACTCGGTCCAAAGTGAACACTGCTAGAAAGAGGATATGAGGATGTATATATATGAGGATCATATGTAAATTTCGAAAAATTGAGTGAGGAAGAGGAAAAATGCTGACTTTGTTTGGTCCCGCGCAACCTCAGAGTGGTCTTAGATTGCGCGGGAGCAATCTTAAACAGAAAAACACAATTCTTTCACTCACATAAGTTTTCATAACTTCTCGTATTTTTTTTTGATCGTCATCGCGAAGATACACCAAATTGGTGGCTCAATATTACTTACTCTTATTAAACACAATGATTGTTTATCATTTTGTGCATAAAGGGCCGGTCATACCGGTCAGCGATCCATCGCGTCGCTGACTTTCCCAAAGGACAAGTGTTACAAGGCCGGAGATAACTGCGTATCTGTGCTGGCTGTCCGGCGCGATGCATCGCGGGCCGTTTTCTACCTGGCCATACCGATTTGAGCGAAATCGCCGCGATCGTCGCTCATCCTAGCGAATTCGCGTCGCTCATTTCAAATGCGCGACGCGATGGATCGCTAGGATTGGGATCTCTCTCCAGGAAAGTTTTATGATTGTTCTTTACTTTCTTAAGCTGGTCTCGTGTCTGGGGATTGGAAACCATTTTAGTTTTGTCAAAGTGCATTGGTTTTCCGTGAAATGGAAGCCTTTTGATTTATCAGCAATTGTCACTTACGCTGAATGCCTTGCATACTTCCCAAATTTGCCAGCTATCTGGTTTTCAACTGATGTGTGTTTCGTGGGTACGGCTCTACTATTAACCATTATAACGTTTCTTTGTGTTCTTTATTACCTCAGTATCCTCATCACGGGCATGACTTTTGTTTGTGAACTCTCAGGAGCTAGTTGTACATATTCCGCGGCTAATCTGCACTAAATTCAGTGATTGTCAGTGATTAAAGAAAACGTGAAAGTCTTGTGAAACACTTCGAAAACATGTTTAAGTTTTAACACTCGTGTGCATAGAGATTTCTGCACTTTCATGTTTGTAGTGTTAGTTTACCTGTTACTGGTTGAATGACGTTAAAAGCTCCGAATTCGAACATTTAAGTTAAAGTTGTGCTTGCAAACATTCTGTCAGATTTCCTGTAATCGCCATAGGAAGTCTATGGGTTCCGTTTTTTGCTTCCTTCTCGAAAACCACATCCCTTGTGAAAGCGCCACCTCTGCTTCTGAGCTCTGCATTTAGTTCCTTATGCAAACAAATCATTCCTACCATGTTAAACCTGTTCACTGTTGATTGGACAACCTCTATAGCTACTCTTTAGTTGTACCATTCTGTTTTGATAGTAGCAATGTGCGGTACATCGAGGTAAGTTCGTTTTTTAGGTAATATATTAGGGAACACTGCGGTAAGTGTGATTGCACCTGATTCGCTCGTCATCGCGGCTTCGCTACGCGCGACGTGCACAATTTTTTTAGATTGTGCGATTAGTGTGGACATAGTTTCAAAGCAAGTTTTGCGGTTGACCTTGCATGAGCTGCCTTTCCATAAGTGCCCTTTATTATGCATAAAATTTGGTCTCAAAAAAAAGTTTTCAAGCTCATCACAAAATCTGGCTTATAGCGAAGAGCCTTGCAGTTTGTTATAACTGAAAATAATAAGATGATATAATGCCAAGCATAGGACAAGTCCATCATGGAGTTGATCTATGGTGAACCAGATTCGCCCACGGCCCGAGCGGGAACGGAGACGCAAGCTAGTGTAAAATATATCGGTAAATTCATAGCCTCGTCCTTGACTGTAATCTCAACTTCGAGGACTATGAGCCTCAGGCAAGTGAGCGGGGTGCACCCCGGATAATTAGATGTAGATGCGGAAAGGACATTTATTATAGAAAAGGAACCAGGTTGATTAGCGGAAAATTACATTTTGTTCACCAATATATATGTGGTTTTGAATGAACGATCTTATTGTTAGACAAAAAACCGCAAGTGCTTATGAGGCATACCAAATGCAAGTCATCGGACGCGCATACCAAAGTCCTGGAATCACTGACAATGAAAAACTAACGCAGAGAAGAAGCTCGAATGTCCTATAATTTATAGCCTCCTTTTACTTTAAGCTCAAATACTTCGAAGACTATGAGTCTACCCCCGACAATCAGATGTAGATGCTGATAGAACATGCATCAAAGACAAGATGGGTCAACGAAAAATTACGTTTTTTCACTGATACAGGTGTGTGCTTCCGTTTACATGCCTGTAAGGCTTCCTTCCTACTTGTCATCAAGGAGCTCACTCTCGCGCCTGTGGTTGCAGAATCGTGAAGGTATGCAAAGGCTAAGAAAACATCTACCTATGTCCTCAAGACAGAGGCCGTTGAAGGTCAATAACTCCCTCAATGCAACCATTAAAATTCGATTTTTCTCTCCTATAAAGATAACCTTTGTACAAGAAGTTTACTTCTTATGTCACAGCGCATAATCTCAAAAGTTGCAGATTGCAGCGGACTCCGCTTTCGTTTCTCTCCTATCCGTCATACACTTCCAAGATCACATACCTCATTTCTTGCTTGAGCCAGGTATGCCGCTGGATGGAAACATTGCAGAAGCTTTGAAGCTGCAATACAATGCCCGAGCGGGGAAGGAGACGCAAGCTAGTGTAAAATATACAGGGTGTCCCAAAAGTAAGTACACACTTTTCATTCATCAATATCTCTCTTCCCAATGGGTCTTTTTTCGACAGTGAAGTACCATTCTGTAGGAGGCTTCAACTTAGATTTGCAGTATCGATCGAATCACCGATCGCTCTTCGTTACTGTAGGATTACGGTAAGAACTTCCAGCATGTGGAACCATTATGAAGTATGCCATCTGAAGAAGTTTTTTTTCAAAAAATCTGAAAAGTTTCGTACTAAGGTTTTCACGCACGCTGATTCTACTACATAACATTTTATGAGTGTTTTCAGCTTCTCTGACGGTATAATCTCACTTCTGACAAGTGCTGGGAATTCGGTTATTACGATTTACCTGGAATAACTTTGGAAAGAAGCATCCCTGTATAGTGGAAACTTCATATTCGAAATAAGCGGTTTCCATTACCATAATATAAGAGTTTTTGGCTTGTTTGGTTTTGTTCCGAGGCAGAGTATGGCTTTCAAAACCTAAAATCCTTGTCGAAGTTCCTACAGTGATCCTACAGTAATGGAGAGCTATCGGTTATTCGCTCGATACCGTAGGTCTAAGTTGAAGTCTCCTCTACAATGGTACTTGAATTGCGGAAATTGACACAATGGGAAGAGAGATATTAACGATTGAAAAGTGTGTACTTACTTTTGAGACACCCTGTATATTCTGTATGTTTCTCGCGTTACAAAACGGTCAGTGTAATAGTATGGACTGTTGAAAATTTTCCATCGCTGGTAAAAGACTCAAGCTTCATAGTGATACCACAAATCAAGCAGATAATTGTTAGTGAGAAATCACACTCAGCATGAAGTGAGTCGGTACAAGCTTCATCAGTCGGTAGTACAAGCTCGTGAAAAATTGCTCTTAATGACAACGTAAGTTGACAGACGAAGGCGAAGTCAAGATGACGAATAGACCACAATCGACAGGTGGAAGCGAAATCCACGAATAACGGACCCTGGATTAATTTTTCCTCGAAATTTGAGATAAATAATGTGAAATGAGTTGCCGGCGGTCACCGTCTTTTCTAATTATTCATAAAGCTTTTCACAATATGGCATAACCATCTAAGGCGTCACGCTCTTTAGAGGCCTTTTCTTTATCTGTTCAGCTGAGATGATTGCCTGGAGTAGGTTCCAGTCGCTACGGTTGATGCATTTTTTTTGAAGTGGTACTGTAATATCATCCTCAGTACAGCAACTGTATAAATCAATGATTGTATGGAGACTGACTGAAAATGACTTTGTCAAGTCTTTATGGTGTACGAGCTGAGTTAGTTATTATCTTTCGTTGAGATACACAGTATTCTTCAATGTTTTAGACAATCTTTCACTGCCCTCCCCCCTCTTGTATCGCCAGAAGATAATAGCTCATAATAACTTACATGGAATGTCACAAGGTGGTAAAGCGGCAAAGCATGACTCATACTTCTGTAGTTGTTGTGTGGTTAGCGACTGCCACCAGGAATCGCGTTTTTCGCCGGAAAACGGCATGAATTCTATGATTGAGAGTATCGAAGCATGTAAGTCTTGGCACACTTGCAAGGCTTCTTACCTAAAATTTCTACTCACACGAATAACATTACTGATTTCGAGATATCTATGTACGCCAACGAATGGCCAAATTCATTCCAAGGTTCGGAACTTCGATTATGTGGGTGAAGTGACTGGAACGCCGCCAAATCCATAACCTGAAAACGGTCGTCAGCTTAAAATACGAAGCCAAAGATGGAATTCCTTCAAGATCTTGGCTGCAAAATGTATCCCAAACAGTAATAAAAAGCCTACCGTGGTAAGATTAAAGTGAACACAGGCCTGACATAGACGCCTCAAAAGATTATACATACAACCCATATGGTCAAGCTTCGTACTAGTAGCACCAGCACCTTTCACTGAAAGAGGAAATAAGTACAGATAATGATTGGGAAGGACATAGACTGACCAAATCCAGTATCGAATCTGTATCAGGAAAGTCACTGCCTGTTACGCACGTCTTTGCAGAAATTTTACTAGTGCCAAAGTTCGAGTTTATAATTTCTTGATTTGTTATCATTCAACAATATAAGAATTTCAAAGGTTAGAACAAGCTTTGATGTACTTCAGATTCGAATGGTTTTTGATCTCTTACAGTCATTTTTACTTCAGATTCGAATGGTTTTTAATCTCTTACAGTCATTTTTGGAAGCACAAGAAAAATGGTGATTTGTACAACATTGACCGAGATGAAGCCATTGAGATGCAGTTTCAGTGTAATCGTTTCACAGTGGACTTTCTTTCAAAAAATTCTCGAAATGCAACTCAAGAAGAACTTTGAAGCTGCTTTTGCACGTCCATCACAGGAATGACGTCAATGAAAAAAAGGTGATTAAAAGTTGCATGACTTCATCTCACTGCACTAGTTCAGGCAATTGCCAGCTGATGCGTTCAACAAAAACGGTGGGATCAATACTATGTTGATATCGACCGTTGTCGGTGGCGCAAGAATAAATCTGACTGGGGATAAGCAAAAACTTTGCTGTAGAGATCTTTCAAGTCTTGCTGTTTCAGGAAACCATATAATCTTGGTGGAACCTCAGTGGAATCCACCGTTAGAGTTGCAAGCAAATGAGCGTGTGCATGGCATTGATCAAATGAGGGATGTGTACAGTGCACAGGCAGGTGTCGAATTCGAGACACCTCTAAAGGAATCCGGAGAGATGCAAATTTGACGCTGAAATCCAGACAAGCTACTATTTTAGAAAAATATTAGAAACATATATGTTAGGTAGAAACTTATAACTAACATAATGAAAAACCTTAATAAAGAGTTCGGTAGTATAGGAACAAGTGTTTGATATATAGTGTTTTTAATGGATATACTTTACAAATTTGAAAATATAGGTTCGTTGACATTTGATATCACCTCGGCTTTGTTATCTGGTTGATTTTATATATAACAAAATTAGAAGTACAGGGTGCGGCAAAAGTCTGGGATTCTAACTTTGCAGTACTGTAATTACAAAGATACTGAAGATTTTGATTTCAATTTTATGCCACATGATGCTGCGGTCATCCTCTACAAAATACACTTTATTTGGCTGGAAATGGCTGCTATATGTTTTTATAAGAATGGAAATTACCAAACTAATACTTTTGCAAAGCGAAAAAACCTGAATTTTTGATATTTACAATTTTTGCTGTAACTAGAAATGGTGTTAATATTTTACAAAACTTCGATGCACACAACATAGAAGAGGCTCTGCGCTATTGTATCCTAGTTTCGCTTTTGCCAGGAGCTGTTCTTGCATGGACGGAAAATAAAAGTTTGCGAATGTTACCTACGTGCCAGTGGAAATCCGTCTCCAGAACAAATTAAAAAGCTATAGAATGCTCAAAAGGCACTGGGACCAAGGCTGTATTTTTTGCATACGTCTTCTAAATTAAAATCTATTGAAATTCGGCCATGAGAACAGTTTTTGTACTTTTTAAGCGATATTTTTGAGTTTTTATTCGCGCAATCGTAGCCAAAATTCCGGTATGCGACGTACACATGCTTCTAATTGAAAATCCAATATTTTCATTCCTAAGCAATGCAAGAAATTCTTTTGGAAGTATGTTGTAGACAAAAGTTTGCTCTATCACGCTGCGCATTTGCCAAGGTAAAGGATGCAGTCATTGTGAAGGCGTGGGGCGAATTCTATTACGACTACCTGCGTGCCCTGACATATGGACTTGCCAAGATTTTGTAGGACTGCGTGGAAGCCAAAAAAGGCAGTTTTGCAATTCAAGAACTGGGCTGTATCTGCAATGGTTCAAATTATGTGTGCGCCAAATTTTGCGTTTCTAGGTACTTCCCTTCTCGTTTTGTACGAAAAAGTACTAGGCTCCCAGACTTTTGCCGCACCCTGTATGTCTAGTTTGTTGGAGGATACGTTAGATGCTTAATGTTTATATTAAGATTAAGCATAATTGAATAGTCGAAAAGATATGAAATTGTCTATATGACAGCTGTACGAGAAATGATAATGAAATAAGGAATTAAAGCTAACAGAAAACACTAACGTAAAATACAACCCATGCAGACTGGTATACATGTATTAGGTTGTCCGGAAATTAATGCCCGTTTTGAATTTCAACCGCAATAAGTCATACACTCTTCAATTCTAAATATATTGCAAAGTACCATTCGATAGAGCAAAGCAAGCTCTACAAGATGGCCGTCTTGCTTTTGCAACAGCTCTCATCCATCTCGAGTTTCGAGCCAAAAACTAAAAATACTCAGCAGTCCGAAAAATCGAAAAAAATCGTAACTCAGTTCATAAAAAACCTACAAAAATTCTAACTTGTTCAGCAAACACTATCTACATAAGACATCAATATACGCCGTTGCCGTATTTTTTTCTCTGTTAGAAACCAAGAAAACGGAAATTTTCATGCATTTGCCAAAGTGATGCTGTGCCGTCCCCACATAGGTAGTTGTATACCACAAGCCTGTAGAAGTACAGACTTGAATTTCCAGCTCTCTACAAGCTTTATCTCGAGAAATTTGAATTTTTGCTTGGACCACCTAACTAGGGAAAGCTATATTCGGTATTTCTCGAGAACTAAAGCTTATAGAGAGCTGGAAATTCAAGTCTGTACTTCTACAGGCTTGTGGTATACAACTACCTATGTGGGGACGGCACAGCATCACTTTGGCAAATGCATGAAAATTTCCGTTTTCTTGGTTTCTAACAGAGAAAAAAATACGGCAACGGCGTATATTGATGTCTTATGTGGATAGTGTTTGCGTGAACAAGTTAGAATTTTTGTAGATTTTTTATGAACTGAGTTACGGTTTTTTTCGATTTTTCGGGCTGCTGAGTCTTTTTAGTTTTTGGCTCAAAACTCGAGATGGATGAGAGCTGGTGCAAAAGCAAGATGGCCATCTTGTAGAGCTTGCTTTGCTCTATCGAATGGTACTTTGCAATATATTTAGAAATGAAGGGTGTATGACTTATTGCGGTTGAAATTCAAAACGGGCATTAATTTCCGGACAACCTAATATAAAGAGCCAACATCACAAAAAATCTTTAACTACAATTCTATCCATAATAAACTTAACATAGATAAATTAAAACGAATTCTTTCAGAAAAATGCAATTGCAAGGAACCTGATAAAGAAAAATATATTGACAGCAACCACGGACATATATTGGGTCATTTCAAAAGTTCGTTCGCATTGTTCTCTAAAAAATCGTAACTCTCTGCTATCTGCCTAGATTCGCCTAAGATAATTTTCTCTAGGCTAAAGAGATCATTTAGTTTCTAACTGTAACTTAAATTCGTTTTACCATGCACAAGTCGCAGAGTCAAAAATGCAAAAAGAAGACCACTCAAATTTTGGTAATTTCAAAAAGCTCACCAAAAATCTTGAAACGTTACAAAAAATACCGAAACAAACACAAACATATGTTTTATGTTCTCGTCTTTCTAGCTAGGCTAAATCCTTGTCGAACAATTGTTCTTATGAAAAGTAATGATTTTTTAGGAATTTGCTATACGTTTCCATGAAAATCAAAATTGTTCTCCCTTAGCACAAAAGTCCCTTAGCTAGAAATAGGAGGTCACAAAACCCCTGTTCTTGGCGCCTTTTTTATAACGTTTTTGGGCTTTTTGGGCATGCTCAAAAATGCAAAACCAAAGTATTTTTCTTTATTTGCTTGTAACTTTCGATCTTTTTCGTTTTAATTCGTGAAAAAGCACTATAGTAAAGAGCATAATTTTCTCTATCAAACAAATTTTTAGTGATCCAGCTTAAAAATGCCAATCTTGAGAAAATTTATTCAATTGCTTCTAACTCTCGAACTTTCTCACGCGATTTCGTGGCAAAGACACTATTGTATAGAGAAAGTTTCTTCTTCCAAACAAAAATTGAAACGAGAAATTCCACCAAGAAGGAAGGTAGTTATGATATTTTGAAAAACTGGCGAACGAACTTTTGAATGACCTAATAATTACTGGAAATCTAGATATAATCAAAGATAATCGTTTGAAATCAGTAATGAGTAAAGGCACTAAGTATAGACTACACAGAGCACCAATAAAAAAGAAGTACTTGAATGGATACGGACAACTGTAGAAATGATTATGAATACATACATCGAAAAATACAAAATAAGATGAGAAACTCATCAACATAAAAGAATTCCTTTCAAAAAAATTCTTACATAAATTTAAACTACTCCTTTACAAATCAAGATTAAAAAGTAAACATAGTTATGATTTCAATTCCGAATACTTCAAAGAACTAAGAAACAATTTTGTGATATGTCCATTAGATAAAGCTAGAAATAATTTTGGTCTGATATCAGTATGAGAACTTTATCCACCAATATTATCGAAATGGCTGTAGAAATTAGTGATCTTCTTTTATGGGTTTGGACTCTTGCTACGATTTCTTGCTGGAATGCAAAAAAAATCTAATCTCTCAATCCCACTATATCTGCCTGTTAGTCGAAACACAAGGAAGTTTGAACAGCCGACCAATTTTGCCGCCGACTTTTTCGGTATGGTTATTTGTTTACAGTACTTATTTTCATCTCTAATATACCAAAGCTGGTTCCCTCATCATTCTCTGTGACATGTCCCCTGCATCAGATACTACACTTGAGAAACTACGATCACTGTAAACGTTATGATGTTTGCAATTCTGGAATGCGTACAGCCGTAAGCAAAATATACAAAAATCTCAATGATTTCATTTACCATTGACATTTTAGACTGTTTCGGAAGTTCTACCGGTTTTCGAAGTTGAATTTGTTTGATTTATAAAAACGTAACGCTTTTTAGAATGATCATGTCACAAAATTTCGGTACTTTTCCGCTATCCGGACCCATTTTTTCAGAAAAGGGTATTGCATTGATAGATAGGCTAAACACTCTCCTTGTACCAACTGGCGAAAACTTCACAGGAATGAGGGTCAACTCCCCCCCACCCCCCAAGTGTTTAGCCTATCTATCAATGCAAATTTAATTTAATTTCTTTCGCAGCTTCCTAGACTACTCATGTATCCACATCAGTCAAGGACAATAGCTAAAAATCACCTCTGCAGACGAGTGCGTTGAATGACACGGCAGCGAAAATCACATAATATGCGGAGAAGAAACGCGGAGGTCAAGTGGTCTGAAAGGTATTTTTGCGAATGATTCTGGTAAACGACTACAAGATTTTTTTCTTGATCAACTACATCGATATACTTCATCGGTAGGTAGCAAACCCATTAGACGTGCGAAAAATGGGTGAGTTTCATCGTGTTGATAAGATTCGCGCCATTTGTGCCTCACATCTAATAATTGTTGTGTTCTTTATAGAATTGGTAACTCAGATTATGCTGTCACATTAAGTATTCGAATGTCAATCTGCCTGTCAACAACCTTCCGCTAAATCGCAATTTGTTAGAGTAAAAATTGCATGTAACAGCTGCTAATTTCGATAATGAGTGTTACAGCCCAAAATGAAGTTTTGCTACTAATATTTCTTACACAGTTGAATGGGTATACAGATTAAAGAGTAAAAATTCTCTTTTTCTAAAGAAGAAACAAAACTTTTTCTGATTGAAAGACTTAGCCCTGCCCAGTTCCACTTATTACTGCCGTGATTCTCAGGTCCACTACTCAAAATGATTGCTGAAAAAATTGCATATTTTTCTGCAAAGCTAGTCAGGATTTCAAATTCATCTTAATCATTTGCAAATGGAAACACAAGTGGCTTATAAGTGGCTTTTATTATAAATTAATCCATGGAGAGCGATTTTTGACCTGCTGAAGAAATGAGGAACCACGAATTCTCATTGCACAACTTATTCAGACGCACAGTCATAAATGTACGAGGACACTGTTGATGTACGACTATCCTTCTGATATTCCTTGTTCGCCAAGCACAAAGTTCCTAATCGGGGATGGTCTGGATGCGTTACATTCGAAAATTCACTGCCGTGCGCATTTACCCGGACGAACAGTTTCTCTGCCTGTTACAATCCACCTGGTAAGGGTTCCATTGGGTCCTGAGGTTACAAATTATGAGCATTGATTCGAGCTTGACGCCTTTTCTCACTTTGTCGCTACCCTAATGATAACAGAGATAGGTTAGGTGATACTGAGCTTTGAGTGTGGTCCAATTACTTTTGTTCGAATCGTTTTCCTGGATCTTTGGTAACCTCCAAAGCATAATAATAAATCAAAAAATAAACAAATGATCTAAAATTATGAGAGACAGTACTGTCCTCCAAGGGAGGGATCATTGTTTGAATTATTTGTGCTGCGGACCCCGTAGAACCCCAAAAATAATTTCTTTTGTCATCTGCCTGACTATAACAGATGTAATATCTTATTTTAGCCGCAATATTATAGCTATGAAGCGCTTCTTATAGCCCGGCATACATCCATAGCAAACCCTATTTTTATATTTATTCATCATGATGATGAAATCTTAATAAATCGTATGTAAAATCGCAAAGCTGTCAAAGATATTTGATTTCAATATAAATTTTGAATTAATATAAATAAAAATAACAAAATGGATTTTTTCTGATGTCAGAAGATCTATCAACTGCCAACTTTTCTTGCTGCACCGTAATCGTCGAAATGCGTGAATTAGGATCCCTATGCCAGAAGGTTATAGATAGCTCCTGGAAAGAAAAATCTAACTTTTCTCATTTCTTGTCTCTGAGGCACGGTTTGAGCAGAGGCATATGTTACTACACCGATAACTTTCGGTGTTTTACTCGGACAGCTTGGTGTAAAGAGGAGATTCTCGCAGCTTCAAGAACCGCTACCATGTGCACGTCTCGGGGCAGCCTGCTTGTGCCAGATGTCCGACTTTTTCTCCTGATGTAATGAATTTGCTTGATTGTAGTCATATTGACTTAAATTTCGTTGTGCTAAAGTTCTTTGGGCTGTCGAAACCCCTGAAAACTCGTCCACAATTTTCATGAGAGTTTGCTGAACCGAAAACCTCGGCGGGGACTTGAGCCCCCGCTGCCGCCGCCGAGGTGGCGGTGGTGGCTATGCGCTGTGCTCTAGCCGAGATAGCTCGGCTTTACAACGTCGACGCCCGAGAGAGGTCAGATAATCGTCTCGAATGTCGATCGCCACGGTGCTTGAGCTCGATTAATCTTTCTTCCGAACGTTTCCGACTTGATTTTCGCTTTTTCCTCACACATTTTGACCCCATCCTAAGTCCTCAACACGTTACTCGCTTCTCAAAAATCCCAAACACTCCAAGCCGCGCAAAACTCGCGACTCCACCCCCGTCCCCCGAGCAAATATCTCCGATCGTCTTCGGCTCAAGCCCCTATCTCCTCACCCGAAATTGATCTCACATCTTCAGCTATCGATTGGTTGTTTATATTTGAGGATTTCTTTGCCCTCCATGAGCTCATCGCGCTCCGAACGCATTTCATATACGCCCCCTCCACATCCTACTGGCATCAAACCGGTCTCGGAATTTTTTCTAATGTTTAATCCTGCATTTACACTTGTAGACTAGTTTGTTGTTACAAAGCTTTCCTGGAACCTGAAATGTGAAAAATTTAGCAAAATGGAGCAGAGCTGTGAGATTCGATATCTTCTATACCCAAACAAAAGAAACAAAGGAAGAGATAGTGTCGAAACTATGCATAACAAAAGAAAGGATAGAAAAATAATAAAAAATGGTGATAATAATTATTGAGTAAAAAAGAGATTATAAGAATAAATTTTACGAAAATTGACGAAAATTGACGATCTGACGAGTTTTTTTCCTCTGACAATCCAGAATATTTGGAAAGGTTTTTGTAAAAAAAGGAATGTCTCATGAGTGGAGGCTAAGTGTGTGCTTTTTTTTGAAAATTTTGACCGTTCTTCAAGCTCAAATTTTCGCATTTCCAAAATTTCAGAATTTCTACTTGTTTATATCTATCTACATCCTCTTGTAAATTTCTATTCCGAACGTCAAATGATTCTCTGATTTGTAGTTTATCACCAAGTAATCTTTTTTTTGTAATTTTCTTTACTCATTTTTCTCATGATCCCGTATCTCATTTTACAGGCGACTGGCTTGGTTACTGCGCATTTCTTCTTCATAAAGATCTTTGCCATTATTTTTCTGAATTATTTTATACATCCTACTGTTCCTGCAGAACTCCCTCTACAGCTGTGTTAACCATTTAGTGTGTAACAATGCATAACTCTTTGCAAAAATTATCCTGAAGTTGTTTTATGTCCTGAGGCTAACACATGCTCAAGTCTCTTCATCCAGAAAATTTTGCATATTTCTACCTATGATTTCATCAAAATTTCGGCATTCATTGGTGTATCTTGAACTCTCCTTTATGCGTCAGCTATATTCAGCAGCTTGAAAGAAAATTTTCTAAAGGTCATAATGTTGCAGCTGTCAACCAATCCTTCGAATTTTTTAGCATCTCATGTTTCACCTCAACTAAAAAGCGACCTTTTTTCGCGCAATTTTCGTTGCCCAGGAGCTGTCACTCAAATCTTGCGCCACTCATAATCTGTCAAAATACGAGACTTTCAAGATTTTCATGGCCAAAATGCGATTCTCTTGCTTTATTTCTCCTCTTACGTTCTTTTCAGGATTTATGAGACTTATAAAGATTTATAGGTTGAGTTATGGTCTTCACATTTGCTCTGTCTTAACGTCTACATTCTTTCTATTATACTATATTTCCTGGCATTTTTCACCGAGATCAGAAATTGGACTGAAAGAAAAGCTATACCGTTGACACCCCATTTTATGAAGTTATTAACCAGTAATTTTTGAGGGCGAGAGAAGGGGCTAGAGAAAAGGCACAAATGCTCAAAAAATGCGCTTTCTTCTTACAAACTTTTTATTTCATTTGTAATATTTTGGCTATTTTGCAGCTTTCATCTTACCAGACATGAGCTGAGTGAGAGGACTTGAAAAAGAGCTGCGTTTTGGAAGAAAACACGATTTTAGGATTGCGGTCATAAGATTTTTCGGAATCCTGAAATACCGAAAAATGTCTGGAATGTCCTGTGACTATGGTTTTGCATGCATTGGATTCGCATAGTTTTTGTGGCGATATACCTTTACGCTCCCCATATGCTTTCGGAAAAATTTGTCGGCTTGTAAACTTTTCGATGAGTGAGAAGATATGGCGAAATATCTTTTGGTTTACAGCTGCTATAAAACTTGTAGATGTCATGTAAAAATAATCTTTTGAGGGGAACAGAAATTGACAACCGATTTTTCTGTAAAGTGCTATTTTTTCACTTTTTAAAGGCTTAACCTCCTTTCTTTTCATGTTATTCTTGGCGACATACCTTCTGCAATCAGTTTAATTTTTTGGGATGCTTCCCAAAATTTTTGCGGGCCCGTAACCCCTAGAAACATCCCAAAAACCTTTTTACAAGGCTGTTTCCTAATTCTAAAAATCATTTTAATTATTTACAATCAAACAGTACTTGCACATCTTTATAGTGCATGCAAGTAAATTTTGAAAACTTTACGACTTTACCCCCCCCCCCCTCGGTCCGCCAGTGTTATGTAGAAAATTTGATATGCACTTCTTAACCTTATTATGTGTTGAGTTTTCTGTAAAATTTTCTCAACCTTTGTTTTTTCCTCCCAGGATACAGTGTGAAAATTGTACGCTAACAGATTTTTTGATTCAATTTTATTCTATAGAAGGGAGAAGTAAGACCGTAGCATATGAATCCGATCTTTGAGAGGAAAACCTCAAGAAAATTATTGTTATCATATTTCTTCAATTTTTTCACACCCCTTCTCTTCTTTCCTCATCTCTGCTCTTTTTTTTCTTTTCTAGAAGCATCGTTCTTATCTAGAAAGAGAGATAAGCACTGCTTTACTTTAATCCAAAATATTTGCTTCAAAAATAATCAAATGCATTCTCCTTTCTTCTCGACGACCATATTCTGAAAATTCTACGCTAATCGCATAAGCTAATGTCTTCCCTATTACGAGAGAGATAGGGGCTCTATTTTGACAGAGACGAAGTTGAAGTGGGAGCTATGGAAGAGCGGCACCACTTGACAGAGCAACACACTTGTCTCGAATCCACCTTCACCCTAATGTTTACCGATTAGCCACCGGATTTACATGCACTGTAGTGAATTCGACTCATTCTAACAGCGCTGGCAAGATTTTATTATCTCGAATTATATTGCGAAATGAGCTCGAGTATTTGGTCAAGGTATATCTACGAAGTTATGAGCTAACCTTTGATTCAACTGGCTTGGCTTCGAGAAGGCGGGGCTTTGTGACGTAATTAAGGCTGCTCGCACCTGCGACGCACCTGCATCTCTCTCGCGCGAGTGCTCTCTGATCACTAGCTAGCCTTAGCGAGGTCACGAAGCCCCGCCTTGCCGAAGCCAAGTCAGTTGAATCAAATCGTAGATTGGACTACCGTAGATCGGACTCCGAGTCGCATAATGATTTCAAATGTCACTACAAGGGGATACCAAGAATTCTGAAGAGTCTCCAAGTGCCGGAAGCATGTAAATTCTTCAGTCATTCGATAATTGACGTGATGATTGAGGCAGTCACGCGAACAGGAATTTAAGATAAGGTGTACTTATTCCTGCTTCTAAATTCCGGCATGAGCCTCATTGCTAAATAGTTTTACGCAATTGTACCGATTTTTACTTTGGCGGTAGTGAAACATTATATATTGGTCGTGTCAAAATAGCAAAATTAAAATTGTCATTTTTCATTTTACTTGACATTGAAAACAGTATCCATGCAAGTAGGACATCTGGACCTTTTTTGAAAAATGGTTGTTAAAACTCAACTAAACCCTGTCCGAACGATGACACATATGTTTCATTCATAATTATGTCATCGCTAAATTCTCACTCAAACCGTACCCCTTCCGGCGGATCATAAGAGTCCTCAGGCACGGTGTGGATTGTGCGGTCTTCTCTAGAGTTTGGAAATGTATTCAAGTATATGACAAATAAATCATAAGACCTGCCCTAACACCCTCAAGCGCAATAGATTATTTGAATTTAACCCACTGATGACACGCCTAATTTTGGCGTGTTGAATCGCGTCGTCTCACAGCGGCTGTGGGACGACGCGATTTTGCACAACACTTTCAGTGTGGGAAGGTTTTGCGGTTATTTATGAATTGCAAGCTTGCTTTGTGAACAACCATAAACATTTTCTTGAACGACGGAACCTACAGGTCACAAGAGTGCAAAAAATTGGATAAAATGTTGTTAAGTGGGAAAAAATACTAGGCCTACAAATAATGTGACTTTGCTAGAGGTGTGGGCCACCGGTGCTCCACCGGTGGTATACATCGTCGTCAATGGGTTACTTAAAACCCATATAAAATTCCGTATACCGAGATTTAAGCGGATACTGCTTTTGACTTCTTACGTTCATTTTGAAGGCCATCGCACACAGGGCTCGACACGAGGTGGCTTATGGTAAATACAAAAAACGAAGTCCTCCTTGACTTTCGCGAATTTTCGCAAAGTCCCTGTTGACCCTTAATCCTAAACGTAGAAAACCCTCAAAAACGGAACGTCGACTGGAAACCTCAAAATTTTTATGTCTTTTCGGCCTCAATACGGCACCTCCTTTGCTTTCCGTCCCAAAAACGATATCCAGCTTGCTTACAAGCCACCTGTGCCGAGCCCTCATCATAAAGAAATTTTCTGCTGTAGTGAAAATTACTCACCAATTTAAATTTCACCAGTATTCGACCTACTTTTTGGAACGTATAATAATAAAAAAACTACTTAACAAGAGCAAACATTAGATTTGAGTCTTTTACCATAACTTCACTACATATTGCAAGAAATTGGCGCTCATAATTTACTAGTATGGACCTTACCACAACTTCGTGATCTAGTTAGTGATACACCATTTCTTTTAATTTCACAGCTAGTTCCATACTTGTAATACACACTTTTGGGTACTTCCTGCGTGAGTAAAAAATTAGCTTTTCCTTACCCCTTCTCTTAAAGCGTGGTTGCTGATATAACGGAAAAGATTGCATGTAAAATTTCTCGTCCTTCATTTATTTCGAGAGTCAGC
Source organism: Cylicocyclus nassatus (assembly GCA_958299035.1). Lineage (NCBI taxonomy): Eukaryota > Metazoa > Nematoda > Chromadorea > Rhabditida > Strongylidae > Cylicocyclus > Cylicocyclus nassatus. Next base: position 102,010,218 of record CATQJL010000001.1, on the reverse strand, counting down.
ATACTTTTTTCAAAAATCCTCTGAGTTTTGAAATTGATGACAGCAATAACGGTGCTTGCATTTTAGGTTTTTAAAACAATTTTATCTCCCGTCTATCGTTTGTACGGACATTTAAATCGCGAAAGAAGATGATCTACATCCATACACAAAAGCTGCTTGAAAATACTATAGGGAATAGGGACTGGATCAGTAGAGTATCAAGTGAAGCTGATTGTTATAATAATTTTGCAGACAGTGGGGGTACATAGAATTTTTCTTTTGCAAAAAAGGAGAGGGCACAAATTTTTACCAGCAAATCACCATGATCTTTAACTCATGCAAATCACTCCCGAAATTTTCGCGATCCATTCGTCCTGGTCCGTATTTTCTGAAAGGTGGAATTCAAGATTTGGATCATGATTCTACTGATTTTGATTCAACCTTTGCCTTTACGCTTCAAATTTGTTTTTGGAACATTTGACACAATGGAACCTGGTGATTGGAAGAAAATTCAACATCGCTTGAATCATCAAAGCAAATGTTTGCATGAAGAATTGACAAACTGTCCGCTTTTCAACAACACCTTATTTTTTGAATGGTTTCTAAATTCTAGATCTTCGTTTACATTTACTTGTCTGTACTCACTGTAAGGAAAATGAAGCTATGCAGGTAGAATAAGCGTTCCCTGAATTAGAAATCAAGACACTCCTAGATATTAGAGTCCCCTGCAACTCCATTAGGATTTGCATGAACATTTCAGATTTTTACTTTTGTCATAAAGTGATAAGTTAAAGGCAGCATCCAGGCAAGTCTGGGCCTATGAGGATCTCAACTGAAGGGTAATCATGGAGATCTAACTAAAACACTGCCCAAGCGGCAGCTCAAATAGTGAGCTCGGTTGAGATATTCGCATTCAAACTGGACCCCTTGATCGCATTCGCATGGATTCATGGCGGGACAAATCAGTTTCGCGCGAGGACCCACATGTGTAGCGCCATGAATCCATGCGAATACGATCCCCGGGTCCAGTTTGGAGGCGAATATCTCAACTGTGAGTTCACCATTTGAGCGGCCGCTTGGGCAGTGTCTTAGTTAGGGCCCCAAAATCACTTTCCACATCAAAACCCCGTATGTCCAGATTTGCCTGGACGCTGCCTTTAAGCATAGTAAAAAATAAAATCGAACACTATCGAGCAAGGACTTCTTCTTTTATTGTTGCTTCTTACGCTCCCTTCACTTCAGTTCGCTGATCCTGAGTCCTGAAAAGAATGCTACCTCCGTTCTTCTCATCCCAGCGATGCTGCCGCTTGCGGCGCTTGCACAATGCCTACGAGTCACGGTGCTTGAGCACATTTGATCTGCCTCTGGTTGAACTGCTACTCATAGGCATCATCAAAGAGTTAACCAATCTTTGGCTTTTTAACATAAAATTATCTTTACGATGTGATGTCTGTCCTTTTTACGATATCTTACCTCAGAACAAATTTCCATTTTAACTAAAGCTCACGACTGGTAGTTCGCAGTTTTTCTTTACTGAAGAATATTTTCCGCTTTGGGCTCCTTACATGCCAGCATGCAGACCCATAAATCTTGTCAATGTGTACCTTCTCTATTTTATTGCATAGAGAAGCTATTGATGCACATATGATGAAATTTCAGGCGAAATTCTATCGGCCCTATCGACCATTAACGACCCTTATTTATAACCTAGAATTCTATCATTGCCTCTGACAAGGAATGCCATTCAAAATTCCGTTAGGTGAACGAGCCGACGAGCATCGTGTACCGCCAACTTTCATTCGAGTGGGTCAAAAATACCAGATAAATTTTTTGTCAATAAATTTGACATTTTTTAGCCCCTAGCTGATAAACGAGCCGTAGTTGGAGAACGTGTAGTACTACAATGTCAGTTGGATGGACATCCGGTACCGGCGGTTAAATGGCTAAAGGATGGACATAACGTCTCGAATTGTCCTGACTATGAAGTAGGGCATTGGCAATTTGCCAGAAATCATACAAATGCGGTGAAATTGCTATTTTAGTTCGAAGAGGATGGATTAGTACATCGGCTAGTCATCGCACAAGTGCAAGGAGCGGACAGTGGAAGGTTCACAGCTCAGGTAAGTTCATTCATGATTTATTTATCTTTATTTATTTATTCATTCATTCATTAATTCATTCAGTCATTCATTCATTCATTCATCCCTTCATTCATTCCCTAATTCTTTCACTCTTTTCATCTTTTTCTTTTGTTCTTTTACCCATTTGTTTCATTTCAGGCAGCCAATGCAGCCGGTCTGCGTCAATCCACTTGTATTCTCATAGTTGCCCCAGCCCCAACACCAGTTCCTGGAGGAAAACATAATGCTGTGTAGGACCTGCATTTCTTGTTATAATGTTTACCGTAACCATAGCTTGTGATTTAGATACTCGCCGGCTCCACCACAGACACCCATAGGACCTAGCGCACCAATATTTCTGAAAGAGTTACGACATCAACCATTAAAGCCTGGTGACATCATGGTAATGGAAGCGAGAGTAGCAGGTAAGTGGGAGGGGAGATTATGAGCGTATCCTTATAAATATTATTCAGGTGTTCCACTTCCCAAGGTGGAATGGCTCAAGAATGGCAAACCATTTCAAAACTATCGGTAAGTTGCCAATAATTCCAACTTGGGTTGCAAGATCCTTACTACACGTCTTCCACAACCATACAGCAAGCTTCCTCTATTGGGAGGCACAAATTTGGGTTACAATATCCCTACAGTACTCCTCTTTCTCGAGATTGAAGGGTTGTATATAACTAGCACATGTTTGGTTTACGTTGTAGTGAATGCATGCTATATAATAACAGTGGTTGGATAAATTTTTTAAAGACAAAGGGGCAAGGCTCAGGAAGTTTATCGGGGTATAGCTTGTGGAGCCATAAAGCTGGTTAACACTTTTCAGAATGCTAACGAAAATTTTGACAGGAACAATTCAATTTATACAAACTTGTTTAAAAACATTTAATTTCATAAAAGCAGCTTAGCATAATTTTGTAATATTACACAAATTTCAAAAAATTTGCAACCCATTTTGTTAAGGGGGAGCCGCTTCATAATCTGAAAAGTTGGTCATTTTAACCTTTTCTCTTGAGAAACTACCTCGATGTCAAACTAAGCCATTAGTTTTTTCTGATTTTTTGATGCTATTTAAGATACTCCGTGTTCAGGTGTTGGATATATGAATTTTTCTGCAAATAGTTCTTTCTTCGTTTCTTGAACTGAATCCTTGAATTTGCATAAATTTCCTGACAGACAAACAGCGTACAGATGAGTAGAGTTAAAAGAGAATTAGACTAATTGTCTGAAGAAAAAACATTTGAAGAGCTCCGCATAATAATTACAGCCAATCATCTCATCACGTACTGTTGAACAAACCTGTAATTTTCCTTTCAACCTAGACTCACCTTTTCCAGGGCAAAGATCGAACACGACTCTCAAACGGGCATTGTATCTTTGACGATTCCCCAGATGTTCAATGACGATATTGGCGAATACACATGTAAAGCTAGTAATGTCCATGGTGAAGCCACTTCTACTGCACAGGTAGATCAAAAATTAATTTTTTACTGGAAAGGTTAGGGTTACGGTAACGGTGACGTTTTTAGCTACTGGCCAGAGAACAATACGACCGATGGTTTACTGAAGAACAAACACGTTTGACTAGAGATAGGAGACAAGCTCAGGTACTGTGATAAACTAATCGATATATCGATTGATCAACATGTCGGAAGAAGTATTTGGTAATCTCTAAGAAGAGTTGACATTGCATGTTATTTTCTTATATTTTATGATTAAATTTGTCTAAAAATTTATATCATTTATGCCTTGAATTTGTTAATATTAAATAATTTCATGATTTTCTTTTCAATTTCAGCAAGGTAGACCAGCTAGTGTAGCGCAGAAGCAGATGATGAAGCAAGGACGTATTTCAAATGATCAGGACAGCAGTGCTGGAGAAGCGGTAAGTGAATATTCATAGTGATACTAGCTCTCGTCACTTATTTGCGAAATAAGGAGGGAAGGGGGAGGGGGAGGAGGGGGAGAGGGAGGAAGCCAAAGCTGTTTCAGGTGAAGAGATGTGACATTAGACGTATGTAGATGAACTTTTTGTGAAACTTTCAAAATCGTTGTAGGATGAGTAATTCAGATTTTCCATAGTCACTTTAAGTAGGTTACAGTTTAGTTTTTTGGGAAAGGGGGGGGGGGAGGATAGAGTTGTTTCAGATGAAGAGGTGTGGCACTAAAATTTTTTTGAAATTTCTAAAAAGGTTCAGAAATTGTTCCGGGGCAAAAAGTAGAAATTTTTTGAATTCCGAGTATTTTTTTCCTAACAAAGTTCCCAGCTTATGTATTTTAACAAGGAGTTTCCATTTCCTCCGCCCCTATCCTACAAAGTACGGGTTCATTCACCTTAATGGCGCCGTCCACCCAAAATCTCGATTTCAATGTTTTTGTCGCCTTCAGGCCTTCTGAAGGCCCTGATTCCGGATATGGAGTCGAAAATCCGTGAAACCCCCAAAAGTCCCTGTTTCGAGAGCCCTCTGCAACAAGCGCAAGCGAGATAAAGCATGCAAGTGGGCGGGGACCCTGGTCGCCCCTCCTACTTTGCTACTTCCGGAGCGGATTACTCGCTCCAGAAGCAGTCATTTGCGGCGAAGCTTGGAGTTTTGCCTAGTGTGGGGGCCCACACTAGTATGCCATCATAATGTCGCCAACCTCCATTTTGGTGGACGGTGCCTTTAAGTGACGACTCGCCATGATGAATTGATATTTAATAGCTTTTTGTGAGAAAGCAAAGAAAACGAGAGCAAGGGTTACAATTTCGCAGTTTTGCACATCTCACATTCCATTTAATATTTGCAAAAACCCCTTTCCGATTCTAAGCTAGGTATGGTTCGCATATTGCTTCTTGAAGTCTAGATCTCGCGTGTGCGACATATTTTTTGGTCTCCGAGCTTTTTTTCTTGCCCTGCGCTTATAGTATAATTGCACCTTACGTACCATTTATGGAAAGATTGGTTAGGCTCGCAACCTTTTGTGACCGTAATTGGTATAGTGTGCTTTGGAAATGACACATGACATTAGTAACCTATTCAATGTATGGAGTTCTGACTCTAACTCAAGCTTTGTCATAAAAAAGGGTCTGTTTCCTAAAAGAGCCGAGTCCTACTGGGCAGGGCAATTGAGGCGTTTAGGAAGTGGAATTTTTTCACTGCAAAATCTCCGCTTTTGGGATCAATATAGCCGGAATCTCAGAACGCTCTAAAGTCAAAGAGAATGTTCCAAGAGAATACAGAGGGGCAGTAGTTCAGGATTCTATTGTGATCTATTTGATTGGGGCACGCTTTCCTCCTTAACTTTGACTTAACACATCTGTCATCCTTTTACGGGCTCCGTGGTTATTATTTTACTATAAATCGTTTGAAAAATGTGAATTCTCAGTTTTAGCCCTATGGCATCTCCGAGTCGGAAACGGAACCCGAGCTCGCATCGTTCGACACCAAAGGGGCGCCTGGTTCTAGACCCATAGTACGATCTCCACCTCGAGGTCTTCGTCTCACTGAGGGTACCGATGCGATTCTTCAAGCCAATATTGTTGGAAATCCGAAACCTAGAGTAAGTCACACCCGAAATAATACGATCAGTTATGCCAATCAATATATCGATTTAGATATACTGGCTGTTCAATGGCGCACCAGTTCGAATGAGTGGATCGCGAATACAAATGACATATAGAGGTAAATTTGAAACTTAACACTTTTTCGTTGAGTGCTTGGAGAACTTTCTCTTCTTTCACAAATTGACGATAAGATCTTGTTGATAAAATTTTTTTGGTTGTAGACCCCTTTCAAGCTTTCAAAATGCTAACAAGGGAATGGTCAGAAGTCGAAGTGGCCAATCCATACAAGCTGTATACCGATCGATGCAGCATAGAATGCTGATTTCAAATGTGTCTTCCGTATCTGCAGAGCGCTTTTGTGGGCGAAGTTATGAGCAGCTTTACTGCGGAAATGTCGTCCACAAAAACTGTGAAATTAGGCAGATCACTGCTCTTTTAGCTCACCTTTAGGTACGAGCCATATGAACTGACCTAGTTACACGTTTTGGTCCAACACTGAGCCGAGAATGGCTTTGTAAGGCCAATTTTGACCTTTACACGCACAATTTCTTAGCAAAATGATGACATTTAACGGCTTATAACTTTGTCTACAAAAGCGCTCTGCAGATAAGGAAGACAGATCTGAAATCAGCACTCTATGCTGCATCGAATGGTATGCAGCTTGCTTGAATTGGCCGCTTCGATTTCTGACCATTCCCTTGTAAGCTTGACTACATCTTCAGAAGCTTTGAAATCAATAATTTATTCAAAAAGAGTACATTTGCAGTTGGCATGAATATGTATGAGAAATAGTCATTCTCACCATTATACTGAATATTCTGGCGATAGCTTCTACATCCTTCATGAGAATTCAAATTACTAAACTCTAATTTTGCAAAGAACATGTTCTTGTATGGGAACAGAGATAGAGATTCTCTTTTATGAATCCTGAGAAGAGTATTAAAAAAAGAATTATATTGCTAAGAATAGTTTCCAAGCATCTCAGTTTCTTCGATTCCCTAAATGGACTGTAAGAGAGACAAGCATTTCCTAAAGCCTTTATAAGAGTCTATTGATTCCATCTTTGAAGCTTATAACTTTCTTAGCTGTGATGAATTTTTCAAAAAAAAAATTCTGTAACGGTTTATAGTTTCTGTTCCTAAGATTTTTCTTCAGTCATGTTTGTATCCAGAATTGATTAAATAGAGCAATTTGCGTTTCATATCTGACCGCATGAGCTAATGTGGACATAAGCTGACACATAATTGGACATTGGACGACAGAGAATTTGCTGACAAAGCCTTGATTATCGTCCCATTCTATGCTAGGAATTTTGCGTACTTACAGCTTTCGCAAATTTGTATTTTGTTCATCATCCGTACATAATTTACATTTTTGTACAAAATAATTCGCAGTTTGATAACTGGGAATTTTGAAAAAATGTACTTCATCCTGAGAAACTTTTTCCGAGCAGTCAAATTTTACAAAAGTCGAACTATATTCCACATGCATTGCTGAAGCGAGAGATATCCTCATAAAGACCTATGAAACTCAATGATTCATTCTTATGGGCAACTATATCTCAATTTTTCCAAGTAGTGAACTTTTTCTTGATGCTGTTCCGCTAAAATATTGAAAGCACCCGTTTCGACACCTTCTACGGCTAATTTATTAAGAACCTGCTGAATAGTGACAACTTTCGCTTCGCCTTGAAATCTCGATAAGAGATGGGCAGTTAAAGATAAGAAGTTGAGGAAATGATTTCACGTGTTTTTTCCTTAAAGGCAGCGTCCAGTCAAATCTGGACCTATGGGGCTCTCACTTGGAAAATAATCTTGAGGCCCTAAATAAGACTCTGCCCAAGCGGCAGTTTAGATAGTGCACTCACGGCTAAGATATTGGGCTCCAAACTATGCCCCGTGACCGTCGCATGGATTCGTGGCGCTTTTGCGCGAGGATCCATGCGAAATTGATGTGCCGAGCCACGAATCCATGCGAATACACAGTGCATAGTTTGGAGACTGATATCTTAGCCGTAAGTGCACTATCTGAGCTGCCGCTTGGGCAGAGTCTTATTTAGGGCCTCAAGATTACTTTCCACGGGAGAGCCCCATAGGTCCAAATTTGCCTGGTCGCTGCTTTTAAGAAACCGACGAAATGAGGGGTTATTCAAATCTTTTGATATAATTGTAATTATAAAGCATGAAACATTGATAAGATGTGACGTTATGCCTATAAAGAATAAGGTTTTTAAGAAATTGCTTTTAGCGTATTTAGAAATGGCAACATTATTACTTGCTAAAGGAACACAATTATGTCTTGCTAGTGGAATCAGAAATTGAGGTCAAGTAAAATTTTTACATTCGTGAAAAAACAGTATGAAAAAGAGTATGAACTTGACCAGTATACTTTTCTAGAGTTGTGATGGTCAAACCTAAGTAAGCTCGTTTTTTTTCGTCTTCGGTCAAGTCATAATTTACCTCGTACTACTGGCTATGTTCATCTGCGGGTAAAGCCGGTTTGCTCGAAATTGCCCAAGATGAAGGAACTCTTCGAAACTCTTATATTCTCCTTTAACCTACTTCTCATATTTCACAGTTCTGAACACTATCGTTATATGATTTTCGAAAGATTTTGTTAACGGTGCTTCCTGAACGTTTCAATGCAGCCTCAATCATCGATTATTTTCAGGGTCTCTAGCCGTACTGAAGCTCTCCATGGTCACTCCAGAAGACAGCGGAGAGTACGTAGTTGTAGCTGAAAACCCTTTTGGCAAGGTTAGTTGACCAATCAAAGCTTCGGCGGTCTCATTCGCGCGAGATTTGTGCAATTGCACCATTTCTTAAACTTGAGTGGAGCAAAGGGTTTAGCTTCAAAACAAGGCACACAATTCAGATTTCACATCTACCGTTCCATAAAAGTGAAAGTATGTATATAATTACTATTAGAAAACCTACTGAAAGTGCGTATCCTTCAAGAACATCGCACTTCTTTTTCTAAATCTAGAGTGGTGCAGTTTAAGACAGTTTACCGATGCCGCCTGGAACTTTTGGCATTACTTTGTAGGACCAACTCCTTTTGTGAACCCTTGGGGTTCGAAGCAGAACCCCTCTTTGCTGGAACCTTTCCATATGGCTGATTGTTAGGTTTGGCCAAGTTCGATAGATCTAGGCTGGGAGCAGCCAGAGCCAGTCAGCCTCGATCGGTCGGCCGGGGTGTGTCAGACGTTTTTCACTTCGGCCTGTCCACCTACGCGAGTGCGGCGGCGGTGGCGGTGGCGGCTATTCCGTTGGTCGTAATGGCCATCGTTTTAGACTTTTTCGCTTCTTCTTTTATTTTCTGAGGATTTTTACGTCCTGTGGTTCCGTTACTACATTCTGACGGAGGGGAGGGAGTGGGAACTTAATTTTTCATATGGGACTCTTTCAGGAGTCTAGGGAAGGTTGAGGCAGAAGAGGAAGTTCGCGCCTAAGGTCGCGCCGCTCTTACTTGTCTCGAATTGGGATGTTTCCCCGCTTCTTTTCCCTCCCCAGAAGTTTGTTCTTTGTGCGTTTCGTAAGTGATAGGCGCTCGATGCCATGGCGTAATGCTTCAAAATCATCCCAACATTGACTCGACAGTTGGCACACGATCTCGGCCGGCCAAGATCGTCAACGTGTGCTGGCTGTGTGTCGATCGCCGGGCAGATGCGCCCCTTTTGTTTTGCAAAAAGCTGCTTCCTTCACTCTTCGGTCCCCCTCGGACTTCGGCCAAAGCTCGACGAAATTGCCCGCTTACCTCTAATTAAGACCTGTAGCTCCACCACCTCCGCACCTACCTCAGACTAGTACCGTTAGCCATCCTCTATGAATTCTTGCGAGTAGAACCGGTCCGCCTGCCCAAGTTGTGCGGCCTCACGCTCATTTCTATGGTTTTTTGGGTAGATGAGGCAAGCGATTGTAGTTTTTGCACAGTCAGTTGGCGGGCTTTTCGCGTAACGGCTTTTTTGAACTTTTGGTAAAGTGCCCCATAAACAACAGCTTTGTGGGGTGGAGGGGGGAATAGAGAAGTTCGGAAAAAAATATTGGGCATTTTGGGCATTTATTTTTCGTAATCTGGGCCTCCTAATCTCGCCTAACTTTGTTCAGAATAATTGCTGGTGCTGAACTTCGTCATCAAACTTTTATCTTTAATAGTGATTTTTCTAGAAAGTTATCATCATTTCTTATTGGTGTTTATCCTTGAACATAATTTATGGTCTCAATTAGTTTCTAACCTCTCGAGAACTATAAATTAGGCGTATCATTTTCAGACGAATGAGGTCCGTGTAGCTTAGATAGTCGAATTCTCAAAGTTTAGAGGTAGAATATCCTCATTCCAAGCGCCTCGATAATTTTAGCATTCAGAAAATGATGTGAAACGGTTTTTACTTGGTTTCAGACCTTTTCCCTAGGCTTCCTTACTCCTCCCATTCCCCGTTAGTGTATGGTACCTCACAAGCAGTACTCTTTGATTCAACCAAATTGGCGACTGGAAGGGGGGGCTTCGTGACCTAGTTGAGACTAGTGACTCAGAGAGCACGCGGACGTGAGCGACGCAGATTGCATCGCGGACGCGAGCGGTCTTAATTAGGTCACGAAGCCCCGCCTTCAATTCGGTCACGAAGCCTCGCCTTCAATTAGGTCACGAAGCCCCGCCTTCCAGCCGCCATTCCAGTTGAATCAAAGGCTAAACTTGGGTATCTGCTCCTCTTGTTAGAAAAATGCGTTTTTCTATGTTTGATCGATTAGTTTGACCAATGCAATGTAACATAACGGGGACTTCCTATAGAAAAGAAGTTAATACAAGCATGTCGAAAATGAAAGAAGTCAATTGTGCCTTCCAGCTTGATTGTTCTAGTGAAGTCATATCATAAAGTATTCTAGAAGATCTGTAAATGTATTCCACGAATTCAGTTGGATCTTTTCAAAGGTAAAGACATTAAACCTTATGAAAGTCTTCAGCTGTCACAAAGTAAACTTTTTTGAAAGTCTTTAGCTTATAAACATGGCCTTTACCATGCTCTAAAATAATTCGCAGGTCTCGCGAAAAGCGGTTCATATGATTATGGGAACTTTCAAAGGGCTTAATCTTTGAATCAACAGGATTGGTGGCTGGGAGGCGGGGCTTTGTGACCTAATTATAGCCGCTGCCGGCGACGCATTCTGCGTCTTTCGCGCTCATTCTCTCTGATCATTCTCTAGCCTCAACTAGGTCACGAAACCCCGCCTTCCAGCCGCCAACCCAGTTGAATTAAAGGGTAGGTTGCAATTCCCGCAATTGTTCCGCATCTTACCTTTAAATCTACTTCAAATCTCTCGTAACTTAAAGGCAGCGGATCAGCAGAGTGGACCCTTCTCGGATTTTGATGTATTTAGGTAGTAGACCTCCCAAGTACACTATGGCCCAAACTCCACTTGCCAATTAATGCTCTAAGTCCTGAAAAATGCGCTTCAAATCCCCACCAGCCCCGCCCCTTTCCATAGAGTGGGCCCTTATGAAACCTCGGAACTTCCCCAAAGCTTAGGTTGATATTTCTTTTTTTACTTACGCAAACAATGTGCTCTACAGCTATTTCCACTAGACGTTGAGCAAATCGCAGACAGGTGCTTTGCTGTGTGGGAAAAAACCTTTCAATTGCCAGTTTTTATGTAGCCGTCGGTCAGATGGTGCTTCAAGTACCATCTGCTTCTTTGTGTTTACGAAGGCTCTTCACAGAGCTTTTCTTAGAGAAAGTTTTCTATTTGTTGTAGTGAGAAAAACAGAAAAACATGTCTTCGCTTGCAAAGACAATTTTTGCACCTTTGCAGGTTATTTTGGGAAGCTTTGAAGAGTCAGCGCTGTTCTCGTAGCCTATCTTGAACATCGGAATTTCCGCAAGGCTTAAATTGGCGCAAATCCTTGCATCTTCCAAACTTTATAACCTCTGGAATTCAGAGCTTACAAGTGCAATCTTTACAAGCTTTTTCAGAAGAATCATGGCTTATTGCGCAGTACTTTTGATATCGCAGAGCTTTTGAAGTCTTTGGATTGGCCCAAATTCCCGCGTTAGTATCGAATTAATTTTCCAGCCTCCGAAAGTCCCCAAAAACTCCCGAGCACCAAAATTCAGGCTCTTTTATCGTCAGACTCCATCATGCCTATCTTTCGGTGTTGCACTACTTCCGAAGGGGTTGGGTCGGCCCAAATCCCTGCGTTCCTCCCAAAGTTTATTTTTTCACCTGCGAATGTTTCTGAAAACTTCCGGAAACCAAAGTTTGCTTCCCATTACCTCTAGCCTAGCAATATCCATCACTCTTGCGAAAAATGCCTCTCACCTGTTACCGGCGTTGCGTTTTCTCACCCCGTCACCCCTCCCCCCCCCCCCCCCACAAACAAGCGCGATATCCATCATAGCTAGCAAATGCAATTATCTTACGGAATTGTTATCTGAGGCCTATGAAGAAAAATATGGCATATCAGTATTTCGGAACTTCCGCGGGGCTTATGTTTTCGCAAACCCCTGCATTTCTTCCAAATTTAATCTTCCTCCGAAAACCAGGCTTTGCTTTCTTGCCTCTAGTCTTAAGGGAATCCACCGCCCTTGCAAAAAATGGTCGCGTTATCCCCCCCCCCCCCCTCCCTCAGAGCTACCAACAGCGCGATATCCGTCAGTACCTAATGCAATATTTTAACAAAATTGTGTTTTTCAATGCTTATTAGGAAAAACGCGGCTTATTGGTATTTCGCAACTTCCGCAGGGCTTAGGTTAGCGCAAATTTCTTCATTTCCTTCCGATTTTTATTTCCAATCACCTCAAGCCGAAATTCGCTCAACATCACCTCCAGGCTCGGAATATCCGTCACCCTTGCGAAAAATACTTCCCATCTGCTCTTTATTGCATTTTATCACTTACCGTCCTCCCCCCGCATAATAAAAATGAACAAATTGTAACTAATTACTGATATTATTGTATATTGAGAAGCTTTTGGGGGAAAAGCGCTGCTTATTTTATAGCATATCTAGTATTTCGGAACTTCCGCAGGGCTTAGGTTCGCGCAAATCCTCAAATATTTTCCGAACTCCAATTTTTAACCTCCGATGCTTCCAGAAACCGAAGCTTGCTCTAAATTACCTCCAGTCCCGAATTATTCATCACCCCCGGCGAAAAATACTTCTCACCTGCTCCGGGTGTTGCGTTTTCTCACCCCTTTGATTCTCCCCTCCCCCCCCCCCTCCCTCTTCCGCGCTACCAACAAGCGCGATATCCGTCAGTAACTAGCAAATGCAAGTACTTTACGAATCGTCGTTTTCTGAGGCTTACAAAGAAAAATGCGGCTTATTGCTATTTCAGAACTTCCGCAGGGTTTAGGCTTCTGCAAACCCCTGCATTTCTTCCATATTTCATCTTCAAAAACCAAAGCTTACTCCTCTCAATCTTCAGCCTAGGTAATATCCATCACCCCTGGCGAAAAATGCTTCTCACCTGCTCCGGGTGTTGCATTTTCTCACCTCGTTAGCCCCCCCCTCGCTCGCGCTACCAACAAGCGCGATATCGTCTCGGCCATGCCATGCGGCTCTGCCAACAGCACACCTCCTCACCAGGTGTTACACTCTCTTGGCCGCCCCAACACATACACAATTTGCACATCGCAATCGTTTTCGTTTCGATTTATATCGGCTGAGCCTCGCCGACGCTCATAAAATCACCGCTGTTTACTTCTCTAGTCGCAATATCTTCGGCTTATGTCAAGTTAGACCATTTTTCTAGGTTAATGGCTTGTCACTGTGACTCTCAGAATCTTTTGTCGTGAGATTTGTTTTCGCTGCACGCTAGCTATCACAGTAACCATTTTGTTGACATAAAAATGACGCAAACGATTTTGATAGAATCATTCCTTGGTCATTTTGATCAAAGAATAAAATGTAGTATGGCAGAAGAAATAACTCTTTATTAACGGCAAAGAGCACTCCAATTGAATACGGACAAATGGGTTTTTTGGATTGCGAATTTTGCGGGATAGCTAATCAATTGCTAGATGAGCTTATAAATTTCATGCGTGCGACGAAATATGAAAGTCTCGCCCAGATCGTACCATCTGAGCTAGTTTGGTCACCTTTTGAGTCATCGTTAAGCGCTACATCATATGATTGATTCTAGCCGAAAAATTCAACTCCAAACTTTCGCCCAGACCGTACTCTACCCGAGCTGACCTCTTTTCGAGCTTGCTGACTGGTCACTTCAAAGAGAGTACGACATGGAAAGGAGTTTTCTTGATGGTTTCGGTCATAAATGAGAAAGCTGACGCTCCGTCTTCGGCTCTATCAAAGCCTCTCAATCAGTAACCAAATAAATAGTCCATATCCGGACTTGTCCTGAGACCATGCGTTAGGAACGTGACTCAAAAGGGGAGCGGTCAAAACCAGAAGATTTGCGCAATTGCTTATACAAATGTGATTCCCAGTAAAGCATGTCACCATCATCTTCACTGTCGTGTGCATCGATTTTTTAGCATTTTTTCTTCACTTTTTTATTACAAGAGAGCCTACAACTATAGAATAGTCAGTAGTAATACCTGTAAAAAATAATTTTTTTCGAATTATTTTCTCCTCTGATTTTCACCATTCTTAATTTTTGGTTGAATGATAACAAGGGTTGAGGGAGAAGGATGTTAACACAGAAACGATGGGTGAAACTGAGTGTACTTTCTTTTTTGGTTGATATATCTTGGACAACTTCAGAAAAATTTGAGCGTCTTTTTTGAAATTTTATTATACGAAAAAACTATCTATTTATTATATATTTGCTCACACTTTGCGCTTTAATTGGTTATTTAAGCAGCTTTTTGTTTTTGAATTTGAATTTTTCTCCAAAAGTTACAGTTTCATCTGCGTAACTAAAACGATTTCAATCTGAAATACAACGATGCAGCTAAAGGGTGTGTTAGAACAGTTTTTTGTTTCCAAATAATTTTTTTGCTTGGTAAGCGATGCAATTGACTTCCTGCGAATTTTCGTTTGAGGGTCAATGACACCACGCGCCTTTTTGGCAACCATCCACGTTGGAGAGAGCCTTATTTTAGGATCTAACCATAAGGTCCACTCAAAAATCGTTCCCTTAGCTGGTGATCACATGAACCTTGATATAAAAGAAAAAAACGAAAATTTCACCACAGCTTTTTTTCTGTTTCCAAATTTTTCTAATCCAATCATTTTGGTTTTCTCAACTTTCGAACAGCTCAGGAAGTGATACACGAAAGTAACAAACTTCGCCATGATCCATAATTATGAGCGAACATATGCTTGACCAGGTGACACATTAGTTGTCACTGAACATTTATTTTCGAATCTTGGAAACATGGTTATTACACCGTCAAGAAAGCACGAGCAAGCTAGGGACCCACAGTAAAATTAAGAGAGAATTGAGGAAATTTGGTGCGTGCAGGAGGGTGCGGGAAGAGAAGGTGGAGGGGCGGGGAGGGAGCGGAAGGAGGAGCATGAAAGGCTGGAGATTTCTGGTAACATTTTGGGCAGTATGATGTTAAATACGTGCAGTGCAATGTTTATGCAATATATAAATAAATATATAAATAAATGAATAAAGCGTGAATGCCTTTTTCAAGGAGAGGTAATAACTTTAAGGTGTACTGCGATGCAATAATAGTGGATAAATTGTAAGGACTACTGAGCCAATTTTTTTGCAGATGCAAAGGGGGGAATAGGACAAAAAAGCTTTTTTTACAAATTTATTAACTTGTCAACATGTATGTTTCACTGCCTGACCTAAGTGTTCCTTGACCTCGCAACTTTAATTCAATTCAAAGTCTTTAATTTTTTTCGTTTTTCTAACCCCTCTCTCTTTTCTTACCCTCCACACGATTTTTCTGATTTTTACAGCCTCAATATTGCACTTTCTATCAAACTGCACATTCTCAAAGCCCCCCGCTCAAGTCACATCTGTTTGCCGTGAGATTCTCTTCTAGTACTTCAATGCGAACTGTTTCTTTTATCCACTTGTTACGTGCAAGCGCCCGTCAGTCAACCCCGTCGTTGCGCGTTCCCCTTCATATCCGCGCTCGCGCATGAACGGGGTAAATATTTGACACTATAGGCCTCCTTTGCGAGGAGGTACAGATCCACTTCATCAATCATAGTTCTCAATCACACTGATTCGCTTAGATTGATGAGATTTTGCAAGTGCAGCCATTATTTTGCTTGCTCTCGCTCCGCCCCCCAGGGGCTCTCTGCATGCCTCCTACTGAGCTGTCACATCCCTAAATCCCTTAGAAAACTTAATAGCATCGAAAATGAATTAAAGGTAGTACACCTACCGTATAACCCCCACATGTTGAACTCTCGCTTCTAAGCTGGTCCTCGTCCGAGTTCTTCATTGTAAAGTGTGCGCTGAGGTAAATAAAACGCCCTCAGGCAGTTTTTCTTCACGGCCTTCGCTCAGTGTAAACTCGATAACGCTTGGGAAATTAGCCGAAAAGGTGTGGGAATTTGAAAGATGGACGCAATGGGAGGGGTTTTTGTTTGTGGAAAAAAGCTCTGAATTCCATATATGGGGCCATGAGAACAGCAAATAACAGTTAATAAAGAATTTTGAGAGCATCCTAGCGCAGAACTAGTCCGATGTGGGACTGTGCACCTACGATGAAGAAGGATCTAAGAGGAATGAGAGAGAGATGGAGAAAGAACAAGGTTTAAAATGACTAGATATGTGTTAGGGAACACTTGGCGCAATTGAGCAGAATTTTTTGGCTCCGGCGTTCATTTTTTGTCAATTCTAAAATTCTTAGGAGGGCAATTATCTCTTTTCTTTCCAGTATCCCTCTCCCCTTTCTTTCATCATCATTCATTTGTTCAGGCTAAAATGCAGGAGTAACATATTCCATAATACTATCAGATCACTATCAGTACGAACTTTCAAAAAACCTTTTATTATTTCATCAACTGAATATGATATGTGGGTTCTCTCACCGGGAAGTCCTCCCTGTACTTTCTTTTACGCTGTGAATTCGTATATTCCTATTCAGATTTATTTTCAGAATGTACGCTTCAAAAAAAATCAGCAAACTTTTTCTTTTCCTTTCTCCTGATCACCACCTTCTCTGCTTTTCTTATGACCCATTTACGCGATTTATTGAGCCAGTGATGTGGTTGTACAAATCAGGGCAAAAACGATGGCAAAACGAAGTTCTGTGAAATATTGCCGTATCTGAACATTTGTCTCAAGCACACACACGTCTCTTTTGAATCTAGAGCTTTTCTGCCTTTACCTTACTTTCTGCATACACTTCATGTTGTGCAGGTCAATCAGCTATTTCATCGAAATAATGGAGGCGGTTAACCTCGACAAAAGCACTGGGAAGTTTTCAAATTTGGTCTACATGAAATGATTTTTTAAGAGAATGTTTCCTGTGCAGTTAAAAGATTGTCCCGCAAGCCTTTTCATATCTAACTTTTCACCAGCATAAGTCGGCTTTTCTTATTTCTAATGGAAAGCAAGCTCTACAGTATGGCTTTCAGAAGTTCGTACCAGGCTTGATCCACATCGAGTTCTAAAACAAAATGGAAAAAAATCCCAATTTCCAAAATAACGAAAATAATCATATCTTGTTCAAAAACATTCTGCGAAGTTCCCACTTGCTCATGCATATAATCTATCCACCAGATATTTACATAAACACTTGCTGAATTCCTCTAATGGCTAGAAATCGAGAAAAAATAATTCCTCTTTCCAAACTTTGCCTGTAACGGTTCTATGCTCCTTGCAAGTATGTGATTATATAGCTTATTCACCCAGAAATACTCCCACAAATTTGCACTCATGTGGATGCCTCAGTTGAAAAGACTTATGAGACAACCTACTATTTAATGGTGGGGCTAAAGCCACAGCTTTCTTTATAAGATAATTTCTAAAGATTATGTTCATAAAGATTTTGCAGAAATTGTGGTCTTGTTGAAGCCACAGCCCTTTGTAATGTAAATATTTATGTTGCTTCCTCTAATCCTTTGAGAATAATTTTTTGCTACTGCTACTATTCCCACTCAGAAAAGTCTCATACAAAACAATGTCCTACTTTTTCGATAAAAGATTTTGAAAATAATTAATAAGGGTATAATCAGTGTCGAATAAGATATCAAATCATGCTTTCAAGTCGGCTTTATTTTTTTTACCTTCTTTCTTTCCCCGGCTCAAATGCTTGGCGTTTGATAGATTTCAGAGGGGGAGGGCATAATGAAACCCCTCTCTTTCCTAATTTCCTAGTGCTCAGTGTGCGCATTCGCCTCATACCACTTGCTTCATCTAAAAATAATTAATGTTTATTTTTAAGGTTGAGAGTGCAGCTCGCATCGAGGTCTACCCTCTTAGCGCGCCTGACGATCGAGTCAAAGAGCAGCAACTCAGAGAACATCAACAGGTGAGTGTGTGAGAGAGCACACTTGAGAAGAGGAATTTCCCTCCTTGTTTAATCGCTCACAGTTTTTCAAGCAAAACTAGACAGTCAATGTTTAAACGCAAAGGTTTTTTATGTGAATTGACGCTTGACAGCTCGAGGGCGAGAGGGTTTCCCGGAACTTTCCTGATTTTCTGAGAATTTTTTCATTACAGTATCTACAGCAACAGTTACGATACGAGAAAGCGCTTGAACGTGAACAAATCGAACGTCGAGCTCGAGAAGAAGAGAATCTTCTAATTCGAGAAGAGCAGGAACGACTTCGACGTCTGTTCGAGCGTGAACGAGCCGAGCGAGAACGCCTCGAGCAGATCCGACGACGAGAGGCCGAGGAACGTGAACGACTTCTACGACAACATCGTCAAGAGGAACAAGAACGGGCCAGAAGGGCTGAGGAAGAAAAGCGATTGCGTCAATTGCAGGTAAGAACTTACCCTGGGTAATCAATTTCTGAATTTTTACGCGTTATGACTCATCTGTTACACTTTCTTTGATGGATTCCCTGGACAGATCCCAGATAAGAATATTGATGAATCTATCACTCATTCCTCCTCCACAATCCCATCCTGAACGGCCCTGGAAAGAACTTACCCTGGGTAATCGATCTTTGATAAATGGTCCTCCTACGAATTACCCTCGGTAACCAATATCTGATACGTAGACCTGGAAGAACTTACCCTAGATAATCAGTTTTTAACGAATGGCCCTGGTGGAAACTTTCCTTGGGTAATCGATTTTTGAATTGACACTGATAAGAATCTGGATAACCAATTTTTTTATAAATACTCTTGGTGAGAACATACCCTGGGTAACCGGTAACTGGTTTGAATTTTCTGGGCTTCCATGACTCATCTGCTACACTTTCTTTGATGGTATCCTCGGAGGAGTCCCAGGGAACAACATAAAAAAACTTACCACTCATTCCTGCTCTGCCGAGTTTCGACCCCGCTCCCCCCTCCCGATCCCACTCATAAATGGCCGTGGTAAGAACTTACCTTGGGTGCGATTTTATCCTGGATTCCTAGATTTTGAGAAATGGCACTGACAAGAACTTACCCATGGTTACCATTTGTCATGGCACTGGTAAGAAGTCGCCCAGAGCAACCGATTTTTGGTAAATGGCCCCGATAAGAATTACATGTCTAATCGATTTTAGTTCTATTGGTACCTATGACTTATGTGTTACACTTTCTTAGATAGATTTCTCGGATCCCAGATAAGAAGACTGATATTCCCATCACATACCTCCTCTGTCAAGGCTAGTGATCCACTCTTCTCCCCCACTCCCCTCACATTTCCGAATAACCCCAATGAATCTTTTTTCTTTTACCTGCAAGATGACGCAACCCGCTCTTGAATCATGCGTCGATAAGTCGCCTAATGTTGACCATTCACTCCTAAGATCCGCCCCGCCACCTCCGCCCCCATCTCGAATTTTTGCATCTGCGGGGGGAGCAACCAGCGCGGGGCGAAGGTGGGATGCTCTATCCACCCAGCTATCGGCTGCAAATCTCAATCCCTGGTGCTACAGTTATCGAAACCACTCGACACTGTCGGCTTGATAGCTGCGCTTCCATAGGCAAGCTCGTCCGGCAAGATCCTCTATTCTGATTTTCTGTGGCTTTCTTTATGACTCTCTAGAAGTTTTCTGACCAGTTCAAAATGATAATATGAGCCACACTTGGTAGCCACTGTTGGTTTGATAGGTTCGTTACGGAGAGGTGAACTCGTCCCACGAAAGTTCCTACTCTTAGACCAAGCTTTGCTTCGAGAATGCCTGGACGAGTTACCCTTATTATTGATGTGCCTCATTAAAATGATAAGATGGACCCATTTTTCAGTCGAAACAGTGCAAGTGTGCATACAGTCATGAATGATTTATGAAGTCGTCCCCATCAAGCTAATGTGCCTTATAGTTTGGACGAGTTGCCCGAAGTCAATGCATTCTCAATCCCCTTTATTCTTGCTTTGTCTGTGTTGTTACATAATGGCATGAGGTGGGAGTAACTCGTCCATCAAAATTGGCAGAACTATTCTTCCATTGCTCTTCCAAAAAATTCAAAATTGTACGATTTGGACGAGTTTCTCAGAGAAGCTGTTCGCTTTCCATACTTCCTTCCCTATTTTTTCTCTTTATTTCAGCATTTCAATGCAGGGGAGAGTAACTCGTCCATTGAACTCAAACTACACATTCCCCTTTTCCCATATAGATATTTGATTTTCTAATTTTGTTTGCAAAAGTTGCTTCATCATTCACCGTAACATTTGAAACCGGCTGTGATTTCATGGTACAGTAATCTTTGGAACTACAGTAATCGATCCATCGTTCAGATTGTCAGCTCGTCCTAAGCGTTAGCTACCATATTGTCCAAAAGCGTCTTTACACTACCCTTTGATTCAACTGAATTGGCGGCTGGAAGGCGGAGCTTCGTGACCTAATTATGGCTAGATAATGATCAGAGAGCAGCCACACGAGAGAGGCGCAGACTGCGTCGCGGGCGCGAGCGGCCTCAATTAGGTCACAAAGCCCCGCCTTCCGAACGCCAAGCCAGTTGAATCAAAGGTTACATATAAGAACCAAGGCAACTTTATGGTATAGGTAAACTCGTCCATTTCTCAATATGGAACTCGTACGCTTTTTCCCTTCTTTTTAAGCTTTCGTTAATTGCCATTTTGTTAATTTTTTTGAACTTAGAGACCATACAGATCAAAATCAAGCCGAGGTATAAAATGAGAGGACTCGTTCAGCTTATTCAAGATGACTCGAACAATTTTTTTCTCTTGATATTTGTCTGCTTCCTCTTGTAGAAGTTATCTGTCTATTACTTTTTGAGCTAACTTTTCTTTTCGATTCGTATTTTTAGATTGTTTTTCATAGTTTGCTGTATTTTTTCCACAGAAAATCATGAAAATTGTTTTTCTCCAAAGTGCCAGACCAAAAACCAGCAATTCATCCGCGACCACTCGTAAAAGCGCCTGTAAAACGTTTTCTTGACTTTTCTCAAATTTTCTTCGCCAGTAAACGTTTGATGTTCAGCTATGTACATAATTTTAAGCTGAACTGCAGGACCACTGCACTACTTGAATACGATTTTTATTGCATCGAGCGAAGTTGTCATCTCTTTTACTGTGCTCCCTCTAGCAACTGGTGCAACATACGCTTCTAATCCATTTCTCGCTATTATAGGGCTGGAATCTCGACGCATCTTACACTTTTGATGTTTTGCAGAGATAAAGAGATTCCTTTTCACTTGCTGCATGATGCAGAGAGCTTTGATTTGTATTTCCATCACCTCTTCCTTTTTTTTCTAATTGTGGACACTGAAGTTTGATAATAAGCGTGCAGTTGCTTCTAATTTGCTAATTTGTATAGACGATCTGAAAAATCTATGGAATTACAGTATTTATTTATTAAACTTATTTACTGCTTTTTTCTACAAATCGTAGCGTCATCTCAAAATACAAGTTTTGAAACTATCAGAAATTCTGCTACTCAATCAAGCTAAATTCGAAACGAGGGCTCAGAATTTTAGAGGTAAGGCAAGGCAGAAATTCTTTCAAATACCCCGGCCCCACCTTGGCCAAGCCCTCCGAAAGATTTTCCAGATGCTTCTCAAATTTTTTACAATTGCACAGACCTTGACCTTCACAGCATTGCATTTTTGTGACTTTTATTTCAATAGAAGGGACGCGGTTCGAAAGAAGATCTTTACCAATCTTTGGGCTTTTTAGATTTTTAGAAAAATACTGTAACTAAGTACATACGAAAACAAGTCAGTGCACAGTTATATAACATATAGGTTAATTCTAGAAAAATTTTACTTTTGGAAAAAAATCGTGGCCCAATCCCCCCCCCCCCTTGTTCCGATAATGCTACACTTATGTATGAAAAAGACTCCGTCATAATCTCGTCCTCTTTCATCCCATTCTTGTCCATCCCCCTCTTCCTCCCTTAAAAATGACACTCCCTTTCAAAGTTCCTTGGGTGTTGTCCTGATGGGACTATCAAGCTGGTTTGTGTAATCTCTTCTTGAACTTTTCTAAATATTTGAAACTTCAAACCTCCTTTGTATGTACAACTAAATTTTTAAGGATTGCATTCATAATCATTAGTTGCTCATGTATCGTTTTTGTTTTTGATTCACAAAATTTCCGTGTTGTGAAAATTTACAGCTGTACTTTTCAGTGGACCCAACCCTACCATTTACAATATCCGACACAGGTCCCTCAGTGGAAACCGATCGGATGTGAGTTGGAGCGGCTGTTCTCGCAATCAGTCATATTTTCATATAAAATATGTATTTCCAGATACTCAAGAAGTTGAGTATCATCCCACTCATCAGCACCAGCAAGAAGTCCTTTACGAGCACAGGAATATCCCACAAGAGACTTACTATAATCAATCGCCCAGAGTAAGATTTAGGTCCTGCGAGGAAGGTGTAAAATAAGAGAATTTTAAGCAGCAGCAAGACTTTTATCGATCGTACGAAAGTGAAAATCAATTTCGTCAATTCAATCAATACCAGCAGCATATCGAAAGTCAACAGCGGTACCAAAGCTACAACATGCCGTCGTTGAAGCCGCAGCAGCAGGTAATGCAGCTCCCACAGTGAATCTACAGTACCTCTACAGTATCCCAACGCAATGCTATCACAGGTCAATGCCACAGATGGACTGGCCAATGGCAGCTCGATGATAAGCTCGTCGAGGAAAACCGGCCAACAACATGGTGCTGCCCTACAGCCGGTGGGCTACTCGCGAAAGTTCTGCGGAAGTTCCGATATATTCAAAAAATGTTTCAGTCGCGTCCACCGCAATTCCTCGTCCATCCACAAGCCGTGGCTGCAAAAGCCGGAGAAACTGTGACCTTCACAGCAAGGGTGGGTTCATGTTCGAAAATTTTTTTGAATCTTATAAAATGGTGAGAAGCGCAGATACTGGTAGCTTCTGTCTTTCGCTTATTGTAGCACATTTTTTTTGCAGAATAGGAAAAAAACGGGAGCCAATGAGAGGTTATGAAATTCGTTGTAGGTTTCCCAAAAGGCGCGACATTTGCGAAATTTGGCAAAATATCGTTAATCAAATGCACGAGTCATATAAAATCACAGACTTTTTTGATTTGTAAATCCTTGCAATATTTGGAACTCCTGTAAAAATCGATTTATTTTGTAGACCAAATATTTTTGAAAGCGTGCCCTAATTCTCCTTTTTTGGAGAAAGAATTATTTTTTCGGACCTCCGGACTTGTTTATGTTTACAAACTCACAACTTCGCCACATTACACACCCATGTGTTTGGGATGAGTAAGTGTGATGGATGGCGATCATCTTTTCAACTTTGTTTACTCGGTTTCAGGGCTAAGTCACGCTTGGGAATCCTGGGAGCGTTCCCGAGCAGTTCTGATAAATCTGGGAACGATTATAAATAGTATATGAAGATCTTGCTGCTTGCAAAGAGCAGGAGGAGATGGGAAAAATGGAGCGGGGGGGGGGGGGAGGGTGGAAAGGAGGGGGAGACGAGGAAAATGTGAAAGTTTTACAATGATGTCTAATCTTTGGAGAAACTCAGCTGCCATTTTTAGAATCTTTTGAGTGTAACATTATGTAAATAAAAAATTGTTTAAGCAGATTCATATGGTTATCTTTCAGGCTACCGGCAGTCCCATCCCAACTTTGGAATGGATCCGAGCAGATGGAAGTGTGATCCAAAGTGGTGGAAAATATAAAATCGAACATGGAAGCAGCGGTGATAGCAAGATGATCATTGAGAAGGTAAAAGATAGCAATTTTACTATCACCCATTGATTTGTCACTGTCATTGTCATTTGTCACTTTAGGTTGACGCTAATGATGCTGCCAATTACGCTGCTGTTGCTAGAAACAGTGGAGGAACGTTCCAAAGTCGTTTCAGTCTGGTTGTGCTGCGTAAGTCCAATCTGCCTTTTTTCCGTGGTAGGACCTTATGTTAGCGGTGGGCCTTTCTCGCGCGGAAGTCTGCCACAAACCATGCACCTCAACACGTTACACCTTATATCAGTTGTCCGCGTGGACGGGTACCATCGGCTACATAACTTCGTCTACCCTTTCCCTTTTGTCATTCCCAGCTGAAAATAATACTTCCTAAATTTCTAGAAGCCCGACCACCCGAGGCCCCCGAATTCAGTGGAAAATTCCAATCCACAACCATCTATGAAGGAGACTCGGTCAAGCTTTTCTGTAGGGCCAATGGCGAAAAAATCACTTTCAAATGGTTCAAGGATAACGAAGAGATTCCAAATGCTCCACCATACAAGTACTGCCAATTTTTCCGGAAAATTCCCCGTTTTTGGCAATATCAATTTTTTCAGAATTCAAAATGGACCTAATGACACAACGTTGATGATCGAGAATGCCACATTGGCTGAAGGAGGCAATTATCGTTGTGATGCGACGAATAAATTCGGAACAACGGCTCTGAATGTGAGAATTTTCCAAAAATTTTCTTAGAAATTTTCAAAAAATAAATTTTCAGGGTCGTGTGGTAGTACAAAGCCGTCAGAAGTTTGGTGCACCACATAGGGAACAAATCACGTTGCGAAAAGTTGATCGACGGCAGGCAAGGTAAAGAGATTTCTGCTCCCGCTCCGCCCCTTTCTCAGAGATTCTTATGATGCCCGCTCCTCCTCCGCCCCTTTTGCAAAGATTGATGCGATTTTCGCTCCCTCTCCGCCCCTTATTCAGAGTTTGGTGTAAATTTGCTCCTTATGCTCTTCCTTGGAGATTCATGCAATTCTGCTTCCGCACCTTCCCTTTCTCCCAGATTTGTGCAGTATTCTAAAAATGTGTGATTTCCAGAACCCCTGTCAATCAGCTCCAAGATGCAGCAGCTTCTAAAGCGGCTCCTACCCTTTCTGGTCAACTTCAACCCCTGAACCTCATCGAAGGCCAAACGGCTCGACTTGAAGCTCGTTACACCCCTGCTGATGACCCTAACGTTAAAGTGGTGTTCCTCCTGAATGGAAAACCTGTGCAAATGTCGTCTCGTGTAACTATCGTGAACGAGAAGGGCATCGCCATACTGGAAATCAGTCCGGTTACGGTATTCGATGCTGGCGAGTATACGGTAATCATTGTGAATCCAAAAGGAGAAGCACGCGCTTCAACGAAGTTGACTGTGATTGGTAAGTTGGGAAACCGCCAAAAGGGAAGAAAAATTTAATTTGAATTTTAGGTCACACCACCGTTGATCAGCCAACGCTTGGTAATAGCTTTGGAACCGCTTACCAGTCCAGAAGTATGGGTCCACCTGGTATTCAGCTAGGTAAGTTAATTAAAGTTTGATAATTGTTTCTCTCCGTTAACTGTTTTACAAAAAACGGTGGACAAACGCATAAAAAAATGATGTAAGAAAAACTGGTACTAATATCAAAAAAGCGAAAATTTTGCTGAAAAAATTCCAAGATTAATGACTACTATACCTAAGAAGCTTTCTATTTACAACATTTTGACATCAAAAATTTTTTTGTTGAACTTCGGACTCACCGAAGCTCAGAATATACATGAAACATTTTTAGAAAGTGGCTAATTATTTCCTAGCAATTTCGCGCATACTGCCCTGTTTTTGCTAAAATGTAGCAAAGTTTCGCAAATTTCTTCTAACTTTACTGCTTCTGCATTTTTCTTTGCCCTTGATTCAGCAATATCGGATCTCATTATCTTGATAAACTACTTAACACTCAAATTTCCTTCACTGCTGTTTTATTTTCGTTTTCTAAGTGTAAAATCATAAGAGAACTGGAACGAGAAAGCGAAAGCATTGCAGAGTTCTCATTTGTTTTTTTCTACAATTGGCATCATTTTGTAAATCTTGTACCTCTTAATCCCTAATGATAGCCATTTCGCTTTCCATCCTAATTACACTCTTTTACACACTTTAATTCCCTGATGCAATAGCATTCTGCTGTAATGTAATGTTATTAGTTGATAAATGAAATTCAGACTGCATAGTCTCAGTCTAACAATCCTTGACACTGAATTTGCTCGAAAAAGTGTAGGGATGGGGAGGAAAGCCTACAAAATTATCAAAGGAGTTTGAAACTATTCATTAGAGTTAGTTACAAGTTGAAAGACAATGGAATTCACAAGAACAATAAAAGCAGAAAAGGTTCTTAGGCAATCGCAAATGATTTCCGGGGGAAAACTAAACTTCTATAACATCCGGATAGACGCTCCTATTGGGACATGTGAATGGGCCCAGCCGTACCTGGTTCCGCCCTACCTGCGAGCTCCACTAAAAGTGTCCTTTCGAAAGTTCTAAAACTTCACTTTTCCCCGGAAGTCATTTGCGATTGTCTGAGTTTATGTGCAGCAACAATGAAACAGGGTCAGCGGTGGCGCTCCGAAAAATTTTGTTAATATTTTCTATTTTATTTTATTTTGTTATTATTTTGTTTATTTTATAATTTTTCCTAGACTTGCATTTGTGGTAGTTTTTTAATAAAAAATTCAACACGCTTTGGTCGACATTCGAAGTCCTCCCAATTGAAACAGTTCTTAGATATAAGCAGCGAAAATCAGTTCCGGAAATATTGTGCAAAAGTTCGAAGCCGTTAATGGGACAGACTGCCTCACAAAAATTGCTTTGCATCGGGAATTCCTGTTTCATGAAATCCATGAATTTGCTTCATTGGTGTTCCCACGGTTAGGAACCATTTTCATCGAGACCACTAGAATTTTTCTACCGTAATCTTGCCGTAACCCGCTTCTATTTAGATCTGCCAAACTTCCACTCTGACTTGCGGTCACACGAATTGTTCGAAGGACAACCAATTCATCTCGAAGCGAAGCTTACACCACTCAACGATGAAAATCTTGTAGTTGTATGGTATCTGAACGGACGCGAGCTTATGAAAAGTACCGTAATCCTACCGTAATTCTCGCTTTTCATTCATACGGTAAGAGAAAATCTTACAGATGACCGATGCAGGCAGACACTCCACCATGGTTTTGCCACCCTCGACATACTCGACTCGACCAAAGACGATAGCGGTGTTTTCACTTGTCGCGCGATCAATAAACTTGGACAAGCTGAAAATCAAGCCACTGTCATTGTGCATCGTAAGCTCGTTGGACAAAAATGCTCACGTCAATAATTTGATGACTTTTGTTTCAGCTCGCGTGGATTTGCACAATTACGAAGCGAATCGACATCTAGACGTAGACGATGTGCGAGAAATCCAGTTTAGCCACGCAAAACAAGACCAAACGCCGAAGTTTTTATCACCGGTACGGTAGCTTACAGTAAGCTGAGAGTGATCAAGTGTGTGCAAACAGAAAGCCGATTTAAAAACAAGACAGTGGGTGTCATAATCAGGAATCTTTTCAAGTACTTTTCTTTCTGGAGACTTGCAGAGCGGAACAGCCACGAGATTTGTGCAAAAGTTACCAATTTGTAAAAGAACGACAAAGTATGCAGAATGTATCATATGTTTAGTGATGTATATAAAGAAGGCTCCTTGTCTTGGTTCTGACTGGATTCACATATAGTTTTGCGAAATTATTCAGCTTGAACCTCATGCACACCTTTATCAGTGACATTTACATATATTATAGGCATAATTTATAGAAACTTTTTTTCTCAAAAGTTTAGAACAAGTATGAATAAAACTTCAACATTTTTTTGTACTCCTTCAGTATTAAAACAGGTTTATAACTTTTCCTGCCTGAATAGAGGTTAAGATAATTCTTGTTAAGAAACCAGAGTTTTTTTTTTGGAAGTGCAAAACTAGAAAGAGCAGAGAAAAGTGAAAGTAAGATTACATTAAAATGTGGTAGATGTGCGTTAGAAATCAATTTTTTCAGCTTTCAGAATGCGTTGAAAACTATTTTTTTGTTTTAAAAAAGTTCGACATCAACCTTGACCAACACAAGTTTGCATTAAGCTACCGTAATACGAGACAGCTGCTCCTAATCGATATATCGATTCTCTGAGCTGAATGGTTTATGTTCTTCATTTGGGATATGATGTATGAACATGCTAAGTTTACACAATTTGGATCCATAGGAGCTTCATTTTAATCTTTGTGCTTCAAAATCAAATTGCAATCTATTTTTCGGCTAATATTTTCTGATTGAGGATCAAATTTTTTTGGAAGCCTATCGCATGTCTAAGCTGAAAATTCAACAAATTGAGGATGTTTTGTCATATCAATTCATTTACAGTCCTGTCCCGGAATTTTGTTCTGATAATTCTATTTTTCTACCATTATCGAATGTGCTTTTCAGATCAAGAATTTCCACTGCGATCAAGAACTTGGTCGATCATTCTTTGAAGCACGTATCACCCCAGTAAACGATCCATCTCTAAGAGTCAGCTGGCTGAAAGATGGACATGCACTGCCGAATGCCAACAGAATCCAGGTGATTCCCTTTTACTTTCCCTTGTCTTTTCCTTTTCTTGCTTTTTTTCTGAGAATCGTTTTTCTAGACATTCCACAACTTCGGCTGTGTATCGCTGTCTCTAAACCCGACTTATCCAGAAGATGCAGGAACATACACTTGTGTGTTGTTCAATGCTCATGGACAGGTAATTTGAGCCAAACATTTTTTTATCTAAAAAAATCTTCAAAAATTTCTTGCAGGCCCAATGTTCAGCAGACCTCACCACAGTACAGATGCCAACGCTTCAGACTGACAGCAAACATCAGGACAGTCTACAGATCATTGGATATTTGGACAGTCATCAAGTGAAAAACTGAAATTTTGTTTTTGCAGTCATTTTATGCAATAATTTTTGATTAAATGTTTGTTTCTGCAGTTATTTTATAGATATGAGAGACTCAAAATTTGTTTTTTGCCGTCACTCTATTCGGAAATTCGTAGAAATGGATTGATTTATGTCCCAAAATGCGTAAATATGTGTAATTGCACGTAATAAGCACTTTGCGCGTCAAAAAATGAATTGGTTGCCATTCTGAAAACTTTTTAAGGAAATTGAACTTCTATAATTTTTGATTATTTTTCTTGCTTTCTATACTTTCTATAATAATTTGAATTTTCTACAAATTTCTTTGTCTGAAAAAAAACACGAAAATGCATTCATCTGCAAGAAATCGTTATTATCGCTGGATCCAACGCGCACTGTCTGCAATCGCACATATTCGCCACAAAATGGGATTTCGAAAGTGATAAATCTGCTGATAAGAAAGAACGAGCGAGTTCGGCAATTTTTAATTTTGGACTGAAAAAGGAAAATTTACTTTCCTTTAGCAATTTTTATTTTTGAAGATGATCACTTCGAGTTAAAAATGAGTGTACCACAGGAAATACTTTGAGTTCAATAGATTAAGACGTATTCTTTACAAAAAATGATTCAAATTAAATAAAAAATATTGAGTAGAAGAAGTAATAAAAATAAATTGAATAAATAAATTTTTCGAATAACTTAGATCTAAGTATTCAATTTTAGATATGACTCTAGGTATTCAATATTGTATTCTGTGATGTTGTGAATTTTTTAGCTCGAATTTTCAAATTTTTAGGTCCACATCGGACCCCAAGAGGTTGAACGTCCAGAAGAATTTCAATCCTTGGACACTCCTCGTTTTGTTCGTCCACTATCAAACCAACTCGAGTGCAATGAGAACGATCCAGTCCACTTCGAAGCCAGACTGCAACCAGCTAATGATCCAAAAATGACTGTGGAATGGTAAAAGTCGACGCTTTTCTCTATAAATAACAGAAAATTTCAATTTTTGAAGGTACCATAATGGAGCACCATTGCCAGCTGCTCACCGATTCCGACCGATGTTCGATTTTGGCTATGTCGCTTTGGATATTCTTTACGCTTATCCTGAAGACAGCGGAACGTATACTCTGGTAGATTTTCTAGATTTTACAAAACCTTTTTCTTCAATGAAAAAATATTCTTAGGTGGCTAGAAACGAATTGGGTGAAGCGCAGAGCAATCTGGATCTGACTGTTAACAGCTCTAAGACACTTTACTTGGATCCAAACCATCCAGAAGGATTGCAGAGAATTCAGGTGAGCCTTGAGTATGTTGAAATTTTGGTATTTTAGATCCGCATTTGCAAATATATTAGGTTGAACCGAAAGTTCGTTCGCACCATTTTCAAAAAATCATAACTTCTTTCCGTCACGACGATTTTGCGCAATTTAAGCTTTATTAGAAAGCGTAAAGCATGTAGTTTCCAATAGTCTCCTGGCAACTTTCCAGCATGTTCAGATTGCAGAGATAAATATGAAAGAACGAAAACATCCGAAATTCGGAATTTTTGAGAAACAATTCCAAAAATCTAGAAACTGCGCGATAAAATCCAGAAAAGCCATTATCCTAATTTTTCTTATATTTGATTACTAATTGAGTTAAGTTTGTGCTGATCAAGCTCTTCTTTCGAAAGTTATGATTTTTTGAAAAAAAAATGCCGAAAAATCAATTTCTTAGGAATTCTTAGGAAAGTGATTTTTCGGAATTTTTTTTCAAAAAATCATAACTTTTGAAAGAAGAGCTTGATCAGCACAAACTTAACTCAGTTAGTAATCAAATATAAGAAAAATTAGGATAATGGCTTTTCTGGATTTTATCGCGCAGTTTCTAGATTTTTGGAATTGTTTCTCAAAAATTCCGAATTTCGGATGTTTTCGTTCTTTCATATTTATCTCTGCAATCTGAACATGCTGGAAAGTTGCCAGGAGACTATTGGAAACTACATGCTTTACGCTTTCTAATAAAGCTTAAATTGCGCAAAATCGTCGTGAAGGAAAGAAGTTATGATTTTTTGAAAATGGTGCGAACGAACTTTCGGTTCAACCTAATAATTCACCAACGACGGTCCCACATTTTTTATTTTCGAGTGTTCAAATTCCCCAAATTTTTGTGACATTTTTTGAACTTTTAGCGGGCTTATCACTTAGAATCCAAAACGAAAAGGCTGGCGCCACGCCTCAAATTTTCATTTGCAGAGATTCTTTTCGAAATTAGTAATTGCTTCAACCTTTGCTAAAGTCATTGACCAATTTCGTAACTTAAGTCTATTTCGAAAATTTTGCAACCCGTTCTCCTTCGTCCTCGGTCGGACCTTGCAATTTTTTCATTTTTGATGACTTTGTACTAACGAAATTTGCGCAAAAATCACCTCTACCGCTCTGTAATTTCAACGGGAATTTTTTCAGGAACTCGAACAAGATCGTCGTCAAGGCCTCCCAGAGGTTGAGGATCGTACTTGCGATGCTGCTCCTCAAATTCTTGGAGATCTCACGGACCAAAATCTGAACGAACACGACAATATCCATATGGATGTCAAGGTAAACAGCTAACCCTATCAGGATTTCTTGTCTACCAACGCTGACGCTTACCTACCTAGGTGACACCCGTACATGACCCCACAATGACAGTGGATTGGTTCGTCGACGGACGTCAGGTCATTACTGGAAGTCGTGTGAAGACACTGAACGAATTCGGCTTCGTTGCGCTGGATATCACGGTAGTTTTGGGTTTTGGCAATTTTCCAAATAAGACAAAAATCTTTTTTTTTTCTAGGGTGCAATTGCCGAAGACTCTGGAACTTACACCCTCCGTGTCAAGAATGCGCTTGGTGAAGCAACTCGGCAATGCAATGTCACCGTCAATCGTAAGTATTGTGATAACCATGGCGCAATCGGTAGTAGGCGTGGCGCGAGCCCGATTACGGCGCGGTTTTTACATATTTGTTGTTTTACTACGTAAAAAATCTATTTTTAGCTGCCGGCCAAGTAATCCGTGACACCCAGCATGAAGAATCGCTGGATAAAATCAACTATTTGGAAAATTTGGACAAGTTCGGCAGAAGAGAGATCGAAGACCATGGGCCAGATATGGCTCCAATGTTCGTTGTACCTTTGGAAGGGGACATGGGAGAGGTAACCAGCGATTTTTTCTGTAATTACGAAATCTTGGGCTTCGTAAAAAATTTTAAAAAATTTATTCAGGTCGAAGAAGGTGAACCCATTCATCTTGAATGTCAAGTCAAACCTACGAACGATAATACTCTAAAAGTTACATGGCTTCGTAATGGAGCTCCCATTCCTCATGGTCAGTTGATTTTCTGGTTCCCATCTTCAAGATTTTCTGAAATTCTTTTTTAGGACATCGCTT
Organism: Cylicocyclus nassatus; assembly: GCA_958299035.1. Classification (NCBI taxonomy): domain Eukaryota; kingdom Metazoa; phylum Nematoda; class Chromadorea; order Rhabditida; family Strongylidae; genus Cylicocyclus; species Cylicocyclus nassatus. Next base: position 101,978,002 of record CATQJL010000001.1, on the reverse strand, counting down.
CCGCACTTTCTATGACTTTGGATTTGTTTCACTGGACATCCTCGGTGTTTACTCCCAGGATAGCGGTGAATACACTTGCAAAGCAGAAAATGCCCTTGGATCGGTGGAAACAAAAACGAAAATCCACTGCAATCGTGAGTTTCTCAATTTTTTTTGCCCTCAATTTTTTTCCAAAGTTTGCCCCTCTCTCTGCAACGACAAGAGCTGCTTACCCGTCTTACTCAACTGCTATTGAGAAAGTAAAGTACAATTTCACGCTGCGCTGAGTAATCGGTGGTAATCCCAGATTCAAACAATAGGTTGCACTAGAAAGAAAGGTCAACAGATTATGGCAAGGACCTGCAAATTATTGAGTTTTTGAAAAAAAATTTTCGACTAAATTATTGCTTTCTCACAAATATAGATCCTTTTGAAGAAATGTAACATATTATTACGAATTCTTCAAAATAGCGCCATTCGTAATTTCTTGCCTCGTTTTCTGTTTTCTCCCTTTGTAAACATTGAGCATGCTTTGTCCTGGTTGAAAAATTAGAAACGGCATGCGGGTTTTTTCTACAGTGGTTTCAACTTCTTTCCTGCTCCTCTCTAACCCTTTATATTTTTTAATTTTCTACACTTACCATCTCTGGAGTCCAAGATGTCACATTTTTGCAAAAGAAAGTGAGGAGGTTATTTGCTAGGGAAAATTTTATATCCAACTGCTTATTCAACTTAGCCTTTTGTTGCGTTTGATATTCAAAGTATTTATTGGCATTTATTTTTCAAAAATTTGGCAAACGAGGTGAACGATATGCTCCGATGTTTGAAAAAAAAAACACTGAAAAACGTGCGGAAAAATTGCAAGCTTATAACAAAATTTGTTTAAAAATATTTACATCTATATTATCGTACATTTGGAGTTCTCTAGTCTAAAAATCATCAGTTGAATATATCAGCTCAAACTTGGTCGGCTAAAAAATATTTGTCATCTTGTTATTTTGAAAAGAACTTATTTCTTGCGGAAGTTTTTGAGTAGAAGTGGTTCCGTCAACTTCATTGGCTGACTTATTTTTTCTCATAGTTGACCCGAAAAAGTCTCAAAGCGAAACACAATCCCCCACCTCCTCCGCATATAAAAGTGCGCAAATTTCTATTTGCTGTCGTCCTGTGTTGAGAAAAGAGCCTAAGAATCGCCTGGGCGCGTCTCGGCGGCAGGCGTTCAGTTCATTCCCAGCTGCTTCCAGCATCCACCCCCTAATGTCTTCCTATCCATCGTCTTTTCGTTCGCGTAGTCCCAGCACATCCTCATTTTCGTGGAGTAACGATAATGGCCAAAGCGCTCGTCCTCAGTACCCACCCAATCATTTCCTAAATGGGACACTGGAGCCGAAAACGTACGGGAGAATCCCGTTCAACATACCCGTGGGGAAGCTGTCTCCTGGTAGAGCTGGCAGGAAGCCTGAGACTAGAATGGAGCTGCTAAATCTGCTCCCTTCAGCTAAGGAAGCAATCCTGGGACAGGTACAGCATCCAAAAAGCTATCAGAGGATCCAGGAAATAGAGGCACCCAAGCCAAAGCCACAAGAACTCCCAGATGCTCCCAAAGAGGTAAGCCTGCTTCTATTTGATTCGCCCCAAAAATAAATTGGTTAATTTTTAGGCCCCAGCATTCATCAAACAACTTGGTCCACCCATCCAATGCGTCGAAGGTGACAATATCTACCTTGAAGCTCAAGTGACACCTTCTGATGACAACACCCTAACGGTTGGTATTTTTAGATTGAAAAGCGGACGAGGGGGGGGGGGGGGAGGAACAGTGCTGCGCCTACGTTTGCGTTTTAGCTCAACCTTTGCGCGATTCAAGAACAAGCATTTCTTGTTTCTCAAATTTTGCCCAGCTCAAAATTAGCTCACAGTGAAACTAGAAAAACTAAAATTAGCTTATTTGAAACGTCCTTTGTTATTGATTTTACCAGCAAGTATTTTAGGAAAGCCTGGTTTGTTGGGTACTGTTTGAAATAGATTTTCCGGATTTTTTTTTGGAATAATTTTTTTTAATTTATGTATCTCAACGTGCTTTTCCAATTTGGAATCAGCCTAGAAAGAACTCGCTAAGGACGTTCTTCCTCGATTTTATCAGGCCTATATTCAGTAACATTCTGAAATTGTTAACAGCACCTTCGGATTTTTTCTATTGATTTTCTGATCTTGTATTTTTGAAGATTTTACAAGCTTGAAGTCAACTCAGATAGCTCAAAACTACGTTCATTAATTTTGTAGAAAATTTCTATGTTTGCTAAATCTCCGAGCGGTTTAAAATCTCTTAAACAGGTTCTTATAGTTTTTTCCTAAATTCTTGATTTAATTTTTATATTTTATGGAATTTTCCCATTTGAAATCAACTCAAAATGACTCACGGAAAACGTCTTTCTAATTAATATCAAAATTTTTAATTTTAACAAAAGCTCCTGTGTATATGAAAATTTTGTTGGTTGGAAATTATTCATAAAAAGCTCCTTTGAATTTTCTGAAATGAATTTTTTCATCTAGATTTTTGAATTTTTTCAGTACGAATGGCTTGTGAATGGGCATCCGCTGATGAAAGCACATCGATTTGTGCTGTCCCAAGACTTTGGCTATATTGCTCTTAATATCCTTTACTGTTACCCAGAAGACAGTGGAACCTACACTTTAGTGGTCAGGTAAGGAATCTTCAAGGCTTTGATTTCATTCTCGTTTTTTTCCATTCATAAAAATGAATTTACTGAATCTTCAGAAATGCTGCCGGTGAAGCTCAGTCTACCGTGGATATTGATTGCCGTATTGATGGTGTTAATGTGAGTTGAATATTTTTTCTGCAATCATTAGGTTGAAAATTTCGTAACCTTGCATTTACGGTTTGCAAAAAATCATATATCCGTTGGGAAAGATCTGCACTTGAGAGCAATAGTTAGAGAAATTACTACAATTTTCGACTATTTTCTAAGGCGGAAAATGTTTTTTTTTTCAAGATTTGTTTCTTGAAGAGTTAGAAATTACTAAGGGGTTATGCCATTTGAAATCATCACCAGCAATTTACAAAATTCAGCATTAATTTGCGTCTTTCTTCGCTATAGTCCCACTTAACCTTTGATTCAACTGGCTTGGTGGCTGGAAGGCGGGGCTTTGTGACCTAATTAAGGCCGCTTGCACCCGCGACGCAGTCTGCGTCTCTGACAATTATCTAGTTTTAATTGGGTCAGGAAGCCTAGCCTTCCAGCCGCCAAGCCTATTGAATCAAAGTATACACTTTTAGTATGCTGTTTTGCTTTCCAAACACCAAGTCTTCACAATGTTGAACGCTTATCTGCTAATAAAGAAACGGGAATTTCAATAATAAAACCATTGTTAGATGTATTATGGGTTGGCGTTATGGTAAACATGGCTGCGCAGACTCATCGCACACTTTGTTCTACATTGAATAAATAGATAAATCATTAAGTAATGATTAAATAAATAAGTAAATAAAAATAAATAAATTAATAAACAAACAATAACCATCCTGCCCATCGCTCGACGAACTCAAACACGTGGGAGAAGCGGACATTTCTCCATACGTTGGCATGTTATCTTTCATTACCACCCATCGCTACAGACCTTTGCTTTTCTGCTAATAAAGAAACGGGGATGTCTTATTCGAATCCACAGATTTTTTTGGGCTGTGGAAATATTGGGTTGTCCCGAAAAAATTTTTTTTTCAAACGGATCGAGTAATGATTAGAAAGCAGCTAAAACATTCAGCCGCCCTTTCTTTCTCTTTTGAGGTCATGTTTTTGCATCAAATTTTATTTCTCACACGTTGCCAAAATTTTTTTCATCATTTCTGTCTGGCCAGAAGTCCGAGCGTTCAAAAAAATTTTCCCAACTTTTCTGAAAAAAGTAAGAACCGAATATAGAGCAAATCATGAGCTACAAGCATGTGCCTTTAGTTCCTTACAATCTGTTCAATAGAGTTTCACAGAACTATTTTTTATGTATGTCAAATTATATTGGAATCAATGACAGCTTCAGAAATCTCGACGGCTTTAGGCATAATTGTTATCAGGGGTCGGCACAGGTGGCTTGTAAAACACGCTGGATATCGAGGGGGTTTCGTTTTTGTGGCTGAAAAGAGAAAAAATTGGGACTTTTTTCGATCGACGTTTCGTATTTTTAGGGATTTTTTAGGGTATGGTTTAGGGTCAAAGGGGACTTCGTAAAATTTGAAGAAAGTCAAGGAGGACTCCGTTTTTTTTTGCATTTTCCAAAAGCCGGCTCGTGCCGAGCCGTGGTTGTTATAATCATCACTTTTTGGAATAATCAAGTTTGACCAAATCGGTATGTTCTCGCATGACATGTGTACAAAAAGCTAAGGTTGCGTAGAGGATCATATGTCGGGAGGGTCCCGCGTGGAGAATGCAGCAGATATTCAGCTTGTGCGGGTATTGAAAGGTATATTTGTTGCAGATGTCCGGCGAGACCTCTCAATTTAAGCGACATATACCCTCGCCAAGGTTGTCCCCCAAATAAAAAATTTTGTCGTTCGTTCACCAAGCACATTCACCACGAACCACATAACGGCGTTGAATTTCGCTTTTCAGCTGTCAAAGAAACGGAAAACTCTTATTCGATCCTACACTTTCATCTTAAGACCATCGTAATGTCTTTTTTTTTTTTGAAAATTAGTGCTCCATTCTTGACTATTATTTCTTTTTTCTTTTTTTGAATTATTTTAAATACAATTTATTAGTTCCCCTGAGTATATTACATTCGACGAATATTTCATTCTCAATCTAATTTTTCGCATTTCGGGAATTTTCTGCTTTTCCAGATTTATATAGTCAAGACTTAGTTATGATTTAGGATATGTCATGAATAACTGTTTCCAAATCACATATTACTATGAAATTCTACATAAAATAATTGAAATAATTAGATTTCTTAAAATAGCAAAAAATTAACAAAAATAAACAGCAAGGGTAAATAAAAAATTGTAAATGTTCGGAAATTACGCGATTTATATGAGCGCTACCTTTACCAACTTACCGATGGGGATTCAGAATTTTCTAATTTTTTCATCATCAAAATAAGGCTAATCATTTTGTAAGATGTGTTCTCATCAAAATGATGCCCATTTTAGTATCGCGACTCTCTTCATCCGAGCTCTCTACAACGTATAAAAGAACTCGAAACACCACAACAGCGAGCCGAACCTCCACCAGAAAAGCCAAAGGAGCAACCTCAGATCCTTAAGGTAAGGGAAAATTATGGGTTATTGTATTTCGTTAATTCTAAGGTCTTTGTAATGTACTCTCGACAAGGGATCAACTTTGCTGTGGGGCAATTTCAGCAACAGAAAACCATACTAGTAATTGCGGACGTAAATTCCATGAAAAAATTTTTTTAGGGCCTTCCGCCCAAGTTCGATGTTGTTCACGAGTCACAAACCCTTCACCTTGAAGCTCAAGTGGCTCCAATAGACGATAACACTTTGAAGGTAAGGCCATACTGTCATATTTCCGTCGAAGCACGTGGCGTTCTCTGATTGGTCGAGCTCAGTTGTAATTGGTCAGTTTTCATCTCACTATTTCTAGTACGAATGGTTATTCAACGGTCAACCACTAAAAGCCAGCAGCCGCTACCGTATCCTCAACGATTTCGGCTTTGTTACGCTTGATATTGACTATGTGATAGCTGAAGATGCTGGAAAATACACTTTGGTGGTTTCGAATGCAGCCGGTAAGGGTCAACTCAATCTAGATCCATACCTAGGTCAAAAATTTGTTGTATGCTCCAGGAAAAACCGAAACCTCGTGCGAATTCGATGTCGAACGATTGAAATCGATTCTGTCTGACACGGCCCATCCAGAATCACTTAGAAGAATTACGGAGATGGAACAGCTACAGCCTGCCAAGCCTAGCGGTCAGTGAATCTTCATGTTTTGTCCATTCTGCTCTGATAATTCAATCGCAGATGAGGAGTTGCCACTGGAGCCACCAGTGTTCACACAACAGCTCAGTGGACCTTCAGAAGTGCTCAAAGAGGGACAGAGTGTGCATATGGATTGTGTTGTACAGCCAATCAATGATCCTAGCTTGAAGGTAAGACTGGTCTTCAAAATTTCCATTTTTCCAGATTTCTAATTTACAGTGTTTTCCAAAAAACTTCCCAAAAAAACAGCGCTTTCGCTGTCAATTTCAAATCTTAGAAATTGAAAATTTTCTCGCTAATAAAACAACAGTTTGGATTTTCTGTTTTTCAAACTTTTCTGAAAATTGTCAGAAAGTCTTTTGATTAAAATGTACCTTTTTAAAGAAATATATGCTATTTTCATAAACAATGAACGACTCCGGTACCAACTTTCACCAACCCCAAAATTGACTTGACGTAATGAGCATTGATTCTAAACTTTTTCCTGGTATCCCAAGTTTTTGATCAAATCAAATTCGAGAAAATTTTCATAAGGCAAGGTGAACGGTATTAGCTACTTTCTAAAATAAAGATTTTGGGATAGTTTCAGTATCACGCGTGCCTGGCAGAAGCTCTTTGGTAAACTTGGAAGAAAATCAACTCAATTGTTACAAGCAATAGCAAGACATTTGTCCATCTCTAGAGATCATAGTTATTTTTGAAGATTACACGCTTTAGTCAACAAAGTTGGCTTCTTGATTCTTCCAAGGGGAGGAGGGAAGGGAGGGATAATGTTTTGTTATTGAGCCATTTGGTTAGCCTGTCTCTTCGAAACTATTTTTTGAGATGATTCAAGGGTCCTTAAACTTTTGAATTCTCAGAGAAAAGCTGACTTGGAAGCACCCACCTAGCGCTGCTTTTGCTTTTATGCATTGTCTCAATTATTACAAATAAGGCGGAATTCACCTACACTATTTTTGTTGATCATGCACACCACTTTAAAAATCGCGATATCCATACTCTAAGGGGAAGGGGAGGGATTTGCACAGTTCACCATTGCCAAATAAGTATCTGTGCGAATTCAGATCGAATGGTTCTGCGACGATCGTCCGCTGATGTTCGGATCTCGCATCCGAACCATCCATGACTTTGGCTACGTCGGTCTGGAATTCCTCCATGTGCATCCAGAAGATACGGGCACGTACATCTGCCGTGCTACAAACGCAGCTGGAACGGCTGAAACTCGCTTCAAGCTGGAATGCAGACGTAGGATTCCTTCTCTTCAAGTTATAGATTATTATTGATTTCATCGATTTTCCAGCAAGAAGAAATCTGTACCTTGACACGCAACACGAATCATCATGGCAAAAGATACAAGAGATGGAGAATCGCGAGGAAGTTCGTGAACCATCGCCTGAGATGTCATTCCCGCCTCCGACATTCACCGAACAACTCAAGGTGAGATAATAGTCTGCACTTGCACACACCTTGCGGTACCGTACCCATTCTAGAACATCGACGATGCAAATGAATCCGATTCTGTGCGACTTGACTGCCGTCTAGTACCTGTAAATGATCCTACGATGAAGGTGAGATTTTTCGGTAAGTTTTGAAATGACGTCATCAATCGATAATTTAGGTAACCTGGACGGTTAATGGGAATCCCCTTCCACAAGGTAGTCGCTTCATGCCAGCCAGGAACTTCGATTATGTCAGCTTGGATATTCTGGGTCTGTACCCGGAGGATGAGGGAGTTTACACGTGCAAGGTGGGTCCCACACAGAACTTGTTCAGAGGGTAAAAAAATAAAGTGTATGAAAGTTTTAAGGGTAGAAAATTGGTAACTTATCGAATTCAGGGCCAAATTTCTTTAAAACCTAAAAGATATTTAGAGCTGATTTTTATCAGAATTATCAGATTACTGAATTATTATTTTCTGGATCCTAATTATGAAAGGGCAGCTCCAGCAAAATACTGATCTTCAATTTTTCGCGCCTTACAGTCTTCAGAATTTTCGAAAAACCTAATTTTTCGGTCCCTCAAAAAATATGCATGTGCAACATAATTCACTATTTTTTCCTCAGGCCCCCCTCCCCGCTTAAATAATTTCTTCCAGGCTGTTTCCGATTTTGGAGAAGCTGCTACGTCCTGCACTGTAAAATGCGCCCCAATCAAGTCTCTACAACTTGACCCTCAGCATGAACAATCATGGAGCAGAGTCCAGGAGATTGAGAACAGGAAGCCAGTCGAGAAGGTTTACGAAGAGCCGGAAAAGGTTTGTACATTTCTGAATGACCGAGCCCTTAGGGTTAGTAGGGATACTGTAGGTTATAATGAATTGCTTCCAGAGGCCTCCCCACTTCGTCGTGCAATTGCCAGGCGCGCTGGGTGAATGCCCTGAAGGCACACCTATTCACTTCGAATGCCAGGTTGAACCAACCAATGACAACCAGCTTCAGACACAATGGTACGGTAGCCTCACTTCCACCCCTTGTCATACTGTAACCTACCGTAAACAGGTACCACAATGGCGTTCCATTGGCCAATGGTCACCGTTTCCGTACTGGCAACGACTTCGGCCATGTTACCCTTGACATTCTCTATGCTTTCCCACAAGATTCGGGAGAGTGGACTTGTGTGGCTCGAAACGAATTGGGTGAGGCCCAAACCAGTGCTGACTTCACTGTTCTGCCGAAGGGAGTTATCTACACGGATCCACAGCATCCTGATAGTTGGCAGAGAATCCAAGTGGGAGAAAATCAAATCTCAAGGTTACTGAGAGCTCTAGATTATACTTGCAGGAATTGGAAGCACCAAAAATGGCTCCTGAAGAAGCGCCAGAGAAAGAACATGATGCGCCGAAGTTCGTGGAACCTATGGAGTCTATGGTTAGCAAAGTTATACGTTTTAAATTAATGTCATTCATACATTTTTTTTATGCTAAGTTTTTTGCTAGATGGAAACCCCTCCAACGCTACCTTCGGGTAGAATCTGATTTTTCTTCACCAGAAACATTTGTGTTCAATTGACATTCTTCACCAACATGCTACACTCTCATCTTGCTTCAAATCAAAATTTATCTTGATTATTGTTCGCGAGCTGTACGAGTTTCAGTTATCATTTCATGATTTTACAGTTTTCATCTATTTCCCCAAATTTTACGAATGCGAAAAATTCGGGTTAAAAATCCTTTTTACACTTGCATGCTTACATTCATTTTATTCCATTGAAACCTCAACATTTTTAGGAGCGCATCGAATTCCAACCCGCTCACTTCGAGACCCGTGTGACCCCTGTCAACGACCCAAATATGACCATGCAATGGTACAAGGATGGGCAACCATTGCACAGTGGAAACAGGTGAAACTATTGATCAGATTGAATTATTGAAGCTTTTTTGGAGGTTTGGCTTCCGTCTCCTTCGAATATTAAAAAATATTGAAAAAAAATCAAAGGAATGTTCAGATACAAACTCACCCATGACTTCGGCTACGTCGCCTTGGACATCGCTCACACCATACCTGAAGATTCTGGTACTTACTCTGTGAGGGCAACGAACAAAAAGGTACGCAACTGCAATAAATCTCATTTTCTTCAACTGAAAAAAAGGATTCTGATTTTTAGGGACAAGACGAGGTTAAGGCGGATCTTTCTGTTCGTGGTAATGCAAGCATTCTTAGCGATACCTTGCATGACCAGTCCCTGCAGAGGATCAGGCAACTTGAGGTGAGTTCCCACCAAAAATTTGAATAAAAAATCCAGAAATCAAAAGGGAAGTTGGAAATTATGAAAAATCGCAGACAAGACAAGACAAGAGCATTTTTGAGAGCATCTCAAATTTTTCCCTTCGAAAAAGATCTTACGAAATGATAAATAGACTGGCAATTTGAACCTTATCATTATTGCAGGAACCCCGCGCTCCTGGAGCTGAAGAACCCGAAAGGAAATATGGACCACCGAAGTTTGTTCGCCCGCTCAACAGCGTCGAAAATATCATCGAAGGCCAACCAGCACATTTCGAAGCGCAGTTCGAGCCGTTCGCTCATCCTGACACCACGGTACAGTGGTTCCTTAACGGAAAACCGCTGGCCGCGTCAAGCAGAAGAATCCTTAGAAGCGATTTCGGTTTGGTCACGCTGGATTTACAGTATGCGTTGGGAGAGGTGAAAGAAAATGGATTTATCCGAACCAATCGATATATCGATTTTTTTCCAGGATAACGGCGAACTATCCGTGGTGGTGAAGAACCCAGAAGGTGAAGACCGTACCTCGGGAAGATGTTCATGCACCCCAAGGGATTCCATTTTGAGGGATCCACTGCACGATCAGTCATGGAAGAGAATCCAGGTAAACTTTGCCCAAGGAGTCAGTCATCTTACCTCGGATAAACCAATCAATATATCGGTTTTCCTCACTTGTTCAATTCCAAAGTATTATTTTGTCATATAAAAGTTATTTACGTAGAATCAGGTTAGATATTTTTGTTACAAGGAGGTTGAAGAGTTAGCCATTGCTATTCGGCAAACTAATCAATATATTGATTTTCTTACTTTTCTCCAGCGCCAGTGTGTTTTTGGTACTTAATTGCACAACTCTTCAACAAAAATCCTTTTTTTAGGAAATCGAAGCCCCACGCGCTCCCATGCCCGAACCAGAAGCTCCCCAGTATAACAAACCTACCTTTACCCAACCCCTACAGAGCGTTGCCGATATCCCAGAAGGAGGTGTTGCACTCCTGGAAGCTCGCCTTACCCCAGTCAACGATCCCAACCTCAAAGTGCAGTGGTTCTTCAACGATTCTCCACTGCAGGTATAGGAATTTGAATCTCTTTTACTGTATCGAAAAAAATCGATGTATTGATTTTTCAGGATTCCAACTGGATCGCCACAAACAACGATTTTGGCAATGTTTCTTTGCGAATTGCTCCATGCCATGCTCGTCATAGCGGAGTGTATTCCTGCAAAGCTGTCAATGACCAAGGAGCTGCTGTTACTAGCGCATCGATCAGTGTGCAAGGTATTTTCAACCCTCATCCTAAATTTATTGATTCTATCGATCGATTGCTCCAGGCACTGATGGTTTGATCACTGATACCTCTCATCCGGAATCGCTGCAGAAGATCAGAGAAATGGAGTCCATGGATAGATTCCCACGTCTGGAGGCTCCAGAACGTGAATATGACAAACCTCAATGGATTCAGCCATTCGAGGTAAGTTGTGCGATTACGGACAATGCGTGAATTCTCTGGAGTGGCTGCTTTAGAACGTGGAGAACGTTCCCGAAGGTGGCGCTGTTGAGCTTCATGGTCTTGTTGAACCATCTGGTGATCCTAACCTTCGTGTAGAATGGTTACACAACGGAAAACCATTGATGAATGGTAAGCAAATGACAACCTTGCCCCAATCGATAATCGATTTTTTCAGCCAATCGCTTCCGACAAGAGCTTGACTTTGGAAATGCAATCTTGACTATTGTGCATACATTCCCACACGATTCTGGTGTTTATACTTGTCGCGCGTATAACCGAGCTGGAGAGGCTACCACCAGTGCTACGGTCAAGGTTGAAGGTAAGTCATGCTCCCCGTCTCTGCCCCTTCTGCCAATCCCGCCCCCTTGATTCATGCATGCTGCTTCAGGGTATGAGCAACTTCTTCTCGACCCACAACATCCAGTTTCATGGCAGAAGATTCAAGAACTTGAAGCTCCCAGGGTTAGTGTCATGTGATTTTTACAGAATTGAATTTGTGGAGATTTCCGATTTTTTCCTTCCTCGATTTTTTCTTCATTTATTCACTTCATGCTTTAGGTTGTCGAAGAGAAAGAAGAGGTGGTGCAACGCGAGAAGCCTAACTTCCTTACCCAGCTTACTTCTGCCGAGAATGTTCCAGAAGGGGACAGAATCCATCTGGAAGCAACGTTCACGCCTTCAAGAGATTCAGAGCTTAAGGTTTGGGAAACTTTTATTGAAGGGCGACGAGTGAGGGGGGGGGGGGGAAGGGTAAGGGCAAATTTTGGCAAAAGCTATTCCTTTTTAGGCTGTATGGCAGAAAAATGGCCAGCCTATGGGTGCCTCTCAGCTCATCCAGACTCGACACGAACCTGGCTGGGCTACCCTGGATATCTTATCAGCTAATGAAGACCACAACGGTAAGTTCATAGTTTTTTCTTTGCGGGACCCACCCGATTTGTGCAATCACGATTAAACTTCCTTTACAGGCGTCTACACCCTTACCATCTCCAACCCCGAAGGTGAAGCTGTTTCCACTGCCGCGGTCAAGGTCGTTGGCACCGCACCCGTACTTGGTGACACCCAACACGAGGAGTCTTGGCGTCGTATCCAGGAGATTGAAGCACCCAAACCAGCCCCAGAAGAGCCTCCAGCGCCGGTTTATGACCCACCAGCAGTCACCACGCAAATCCAGGATCAAGACTGTAACGAAGGCGATCCCAGCCACTTTGAGGCCACCTTTACCCCGGTTAATGATCCTAACCTTACCGTACAATGGTACAGGAACGGTCAGCCACTTAGCCATGGATCCAAATATGCTATCAGTCAAGATTTTGGTACTTGTATGTTGGATATCGCATACACTTACCCAGAAGATCAGGTAGGGAATTTTGGAGTTGAAATGTAGAGTCCCGATCTTCACCCTTTCTTTTTTAGGGTGTATACCAAGTAAGGGTCACAAATGGCCAAGGTGAAGCAGTATCATCGGCTACGCTCAAATGCCAAGGAAAGGAGGCGATCTTGGGTGATACTCAACACGAACAGTCATGGAAGCGAATCCAGGAAATTGAAGCGCCAAAGCCAAAGGTACCACTTGGGCCTAAAATAATTTTAACAAAATCTGCGAAAAAGTCTTGACAACTGTTTTTGCTCGCTGAATATGAAGAGCAGAGATGTCAACGGTATGCTTTATACGGGCGGTCAGCTGATGCGCAACTGTACTGCGTAAAAGTGCGTGGTATGCTGCAAACTTGCGTGCGGGACCTCTCTTTCTGCGACAAAACATCCTTTAAATACCAAAATGTATCTACAAGACCGACGTCAAGATGACGAGTATAGCTGCAACGACTCAAAAAATGAGAAGTCCAAAGAGCAAAGACTTTCAAGTGCATTTATTGAACATAAAGTTTTGAGAAAATTAGTTCGGGGGAAACCTAACGACATTTTGCACCTGTTCCACCTTTGGCTGATCGAATTTGAGCGGGAAGTTTTACATCTCTACCTAACATTAGTCCCAGTACTTGTCACCAATTTTTGTGCAGCTGAGCGGCACCCTGGCATATTTGCGAAGTATACCATGAAAATATTGTTAATGATAAATGTTCTGAAAATGCCGAAAGCAGTTCTCGTGAAGATTTGGGCTCACTCTTGCAAGATCTCTTCGGCTAAAATGTGTACGAATACAAGTGCGAAATGAAACATATAGTTTCTTTTTGATTAATACCATCTCTTTATGTCTGAGCGGCACGTTTGCCATATTTTCAGAGTAGACTGTAAATTGCAGCAAGGCGTTTCATAACTGAAGTTCCTCCCCCCCCTCCAAAATATTATTTTTATAATGTCAAAACGCTGATGTAAAGCAGGTAGGATAATTCAAATCAATGTTTGTGGGTGTGCTTCATTCTCCATAGGATGTCGAAAGCTTGAAGTTTTGGGACTTTATAATTGTGAAACCCTGAAAAGCCGAAATAAAATTTTGTTTTTTGTTTTTGGACGCATAAAGGCGACTCATCGACCGCACAGATTAGCTGTTTCTGCGGTGCGGTGATGCTTGGGGAAAACCGTGTACCACTGCAAATTGACATTGTAGAGTTGTGCTCTCGTAACTTCAGCCGCGCCTCGTATGCTGTGCTGGTTCAGCCACTTTGTGTTGATAAATAAATTACTATAAAGTGTGTTTTGCTCCAATGTATCTTTCCAGATGGAAGAAGTGGCACCTGCACCAAAGCCTGCGCCACGCTTCGTTGTCCCTATTTCTTCGCCTGGAGAGCTTGTGGAAGGCCAGCCCGCTCACTTCGAAGCCACCATCGAGCCCGTAGACGATCCAAATTTGAAGGTCTACTGGTTCTTGGATGGAAAACCGGTAATTGGCAATTTTGCAAGAGGGCTGTTGTTTTGTAAATTTCACATATTCTCAGGTACCCAACTCGTCGCGTATGAAGATGATCAACGACTTTGGATGGGTGATTATGGATATCAATCACGCAGAGCCACGAGACACTGGAGATTGGACATGTGTGGCAAAGAACGCAGCTGGAGAGGCTCAGTCCTCAGCACCACTGAAAGTCACAGGAAGGGAGAATCTCCGTAAGCAATTTGCTCAAATACCGTAACCTACCGTAATCAGACTGAGTAATTCTCAGTGCTCGAACCGATCAATCCACAATCGCTTGACCGTATCCGTGAGATCGAAGCCGAGCGACCAGCAGCTCCCGAAATGCCCGAAAAGGTGTACCCAGCTCCTGTATTTACTGTCCCATTGTCAGTACAGGGAGCTGTGGAAGAAGCAGGAAGTGCCCATTTGGAAGCGCAGTTCACCCCGATTGATGATCCCAATGTCAAGGTAGGTCATCTTTTTGTATAACGGATTACGGTAAGTTTGGCTAATTCAGGTTGAATGGCTACGTGATGGTGTTCCAATCTTCCACTCTAATCGCTACCGTATGCTACATGACTTCGGATTTGCCGTGCTGGACATCATCCACTTGCTTCCTCATGATAGTGGAGAGTATACTTGCAGGTATTTATTTTTAAAGTTTTTTATTTCGAAAACTTTGCTGAAATAATCGCTTTTTCAGAGTGACCAACTCAGCCGGTGAGGCGGTGTCATCCACGCCGATCAAGGTTGAACCAAGCAGTGGTCTCATCTTGCATCCGCAGGTACGGTAGAAAATCAAAATCTGTGGAATAACTCAAAATTACCATATACTTACAGAACCCTGAAAAAGCTCGCGCAGTCGAAGAACTTGAAGAAATCCTACATAGGCAGCCTGAAGAAGTGCAAGAGGAAGTCAAGGTAAGAAAATTCGGTTTCGTTAAAAATTTGAATTTTTGAGTCCAACAGCAACGAATTGTAGATGTGCGGTGGAATACTGCAGGATCCCTACGACTGAAAAAAGTTACCCAAAGTCTTTATCTTTCAGGAAATGATGCCAGTATTTATCGAGCCACTCTCGGCACCCGTGGAATGTGAAGAAGGAGATCGGGCTCATTTCACAGCAAGATACGAACCACTGAACGACAACAAGCTGCAGGTATAGTGTGGGAAGACTGTAGGATTGCGGTGGGGATACTGTAGGACCACTGTAGAGCTGAAATCTTTACCTGAAAACTTTTAAATCTTAGTGGTTAACCGAATTTTTTCCCGTAAGCGACACATCCATTCGATTTGTCAACACTATTCAAGTATCAAAGCAAACAAATGCAAGAATGTCGAAGAAATCTAAGAGACCGTCTTTTAATCGATAAATTGATTGATCTGTATCTAGGTGCAATGGTTCCTCAACGGACGCCCACTGAAAACCGGTTCTCGTGTCAAGACTATCAACGATTTCGGTTTCGTTGTGTTGGAGATTAGTCCTGTGTATCCGGAAGACAGCGGCGAGTACTCGTGCCGTGCTGTCAATGCGGTTTGTGATAGTTGTCCCAATTTTTTTTCAAGGCTACTCCATAATCGGTATTGCAGGTCGGTGAAGCTGTTACCAGCACGAAGCTGACTTGCGCTCCGAAGGAGACCATCATTAGCAAGTCGCAACTACCCGACAGGATGTCTGGGGCCCAAAGCAGGATTCGGGAGATTGAAGCTCCCCGTCCAGCTCCCGAACCACAACCAGATGTCGATCATGGTCCACCCAAGTTCACCACCCACATGGCTGTAGGTTCTTTTGAAACCATCTCACTCCTCATGTGAGTGACTTCGGGTCAACTCTCTATTTTTAGTCACCGCCGGAGCTTCTCGAGGGACAAATGGCCCATCTTGAAGCTCAAATTACTCCTGTGGCCGATCCAACTCTGAAGATCGAATGGTTCCATGATGGAAATCCAGTGAAACACTCGAATAGAATGAAGGTATGTCGTCCAGTCATAAATCAATAATCGATGGATTATTCAAACAGATGATCCACGACTTTGGATTCGTTGTTCTGGAGCTTTCTCCAGCCGAACCTCAAGACACAGGCAAATGGACCTGCCGTGCTACCAACAGCAAAGGCACTGATGAAGTGTCTTGTGACATCAAGGTAAGGGACGACTGACAAGTGACAGCCAATCAATACCTCTGTCATTGTTAATTACAGGTGGTTGGCACCGGTGGAGTATCTTACGAATGGCAGTCACCTGCCGAGCGCAAAGAACGCATCAATGAGCTTGAGCATTGGATCCATCGACCGAAGGAGGAACTTGATATACCACCTATTGACTTCGGGCCACCCAAGTTCACCCAAAATCTTACCGATTTGGGAAGGGTAAGCTTGAGATATCAATCGATAATTATGAAGTATACGAAAATCTTTACAGCTCAATGAGGCAGATGCAACTGCGTTTGTTTGTGTACTGGAACCTATTGGTGATCCAACCCTAAGGGTACAGTGGGAGCACAATGGGCATCCTATCCCATACTCGAACAGGTAGAGCTGATTATTCTGGGAGTAAAACTTGAAGAATATTTGTGTGACATTTCTGCCGAAGAAACCACTTCACTTACCATTAGAACTTGGAATATAACGTCACATTCTTTTTTGCGCTGAAGCAAATACTTCATTTTCAAAAATGAATTGTTTTCAGAATCTCCATGACCAACGAATTTGGTGTAGCTACCCTGCTAATCAAGCACCTGATCGCCCAAGACGCTGGAGAATACAAGTGCATTGCTACGAATGCCAAGGTAAGAGAAACTAAAAAATTAGAGTCAGAAAAAAGAAGGAAAAGGGGATGTGCACAGTAGTTTCGATAACTTCCTAAAAACTTCCCTGTATTTGGCATGCAACATTTGTGAAAGCCATGATTTTTTTTCAACAAAGATAATTTTTCTCTGTAGAAAATGCAAAATAAATGAGCGTGAAGGATGACTTTGAACTTACTGAGATAATTTCATAGAGAATATACGAAAATCGAGGATAGAAATCTCCAACGTGCTGTGATTACTACTGTCTTGGAAGTGATGACGGCCACTTTGCACTGTTAGTGTTCTCACTATGCTACCGTAAACCTTACCCAAACTGAGATTCGACATACTTTTGAAAAGCTCAGATTGCGGGGTGTTGTGACGTAACACCAGTTTGAAATGTTTTGATTTGGCGGCATACGGTAGCCATATGGTATAACAACTTACATTCTTTTCGATCCCTGCCAACCCTCTTACAACAAACCATATTATTGCAGCTACCCCTTGTCTTATCCGCTATAATTTCAGGGCAAAGCTGAAACAGTCGGCCAGGTCCAGGTCGAGTCTCTCACACAAGTGGATGCTCCACAAATCGTTCAACCACTTGTCGAGACTATCGATAACACACTGGTTCGTTTCGTATACGATCGAAAAATGATTTCTTCATTTCCAAATTTAGGAAGGAGACTCGATTCATCTCGAGTGTCGTGTCACTCCCATTAATGATCCACAACTCAAGATTCAATGGTTCAGAAATGGTGCCCCATTGCCTGAAGCCAGCAGGTGGGTTACGGTAAGTGAATGTGGTACCGGGAGATTACGGTACCTTATTGTAGGTTCAAACCATTGTTCGAATTTGGATTTGTCTCTCTGGATATCCTCTATGCCTATCCGGAGGATAACGGAATCTACGAACTTGTGACGACCAATGACAAGGGAGAGGCCAGGACAAAATGCGCAATTACGGTAAGTGGACGTTTCTGTTCCAATTTGCGATAACTATAGTATCTTTTGTAGGTCCTGCCACGACCAAAACTTGATTATTCGTCACAAACTCATGGCAGTAACATCGATAACATCGAATCGCACTTCCGACAACATTCTACTCAGAAACTTAGCATGGCTGTTGAAGACATGCATGATGAGGCGCAGAAGAGGCATGTTTGAACCCCTTTTTCCAATATACGACGTTATTTTACGTACGCTATTGCAGACCGCCAGAGTTCAAGACACCGATTGAGAACATCGCAGTGGCTGAGGGCGATTTCTGCCGATTTGAGACACAAGTTGTACCAATTAACGATCCTTACATGAAAGTCGAATGGTTCAAGGATAAGAAACCGGTCCTTTTGGGTAAGCACCCTTACCCTGGGTATCGGGACAGGCATAATCTTTCTATTCAGGACATCGGTTCAAATCCATTTTGGACTTTGGCTTCGCATGCTTGGATCTACTCTATGCTTTGCCAGAAGATACGGGAGAGTATCATTGCGTGGCTACGAACAAATACGGTGAGTAAAATTGCTGCTACATGCTTATCACTCGCGATGCAATGACTTCGAGGATAATTTCTAAATCGCCTGTTAAAACAGCTATAAATATAGCTCTACCATGCACTCTTGCCTAAAAGGGTCCGCGGATTACGGTAGCATGCTCTGCATATGTGCAAAAGGGTCATCGCACTTTCTGAATATTTTAACTTCTCCTTTCCAGGCCAAGCAATGATCAGCGCCAAATTGGCGTGCCAGGGAGCTGCGCACATTATTGCTGAGCCCCAAATGCCTCAGGGAATGCGCGTACGCAGTGTCAAGAAGGATGACAAGAAGATCCACTGGTACTTGGGACTTTGCCAAAATTCCATAAAGTCGCCCAATATGATAATTTTGCAGGAGCGAACAAGGTGAAACGCAAGTACGACAAAAACAGAAGCCAGAGTTCACCATCAAGCCGAGAGCGTTGCAGGTAGGTCCCATCACTATTACGTGATTACGATAGCTTCTGGGTTACCATACTGGGCGCAGATCTCAAGTTTACCATCTTAGGTAGTAGAAAATGAACCAGCTCGATTCGAGTGCGCTGTTATCGGTAATCCTCGACCAAAGGTTACATGGTACATCAATGGAAATCAGGCTCTTCATGTAAGGATTAGTTTTTTACAACTCTGTAAAAAATTTAAGGAAGTATCATGTAGGGTCAACGCTACAAGCTGAACTACGATGGTCTCCATTATCTTACCATCAATAATTGCCGTATTTCCGACGCTGGTGAGGTTACGGTAATCGCGCGGAACAGCGAGGGTGAAATACAAGCGACATGCCCGTTGGATATCTTCCAGGTCAGCTTTGATTGGCTGGAGGCTTACTGTAGCTTTACTATAGCCTAATTTGCAGAAGAAAGATTTCCGACAACTGCAACTCAAACCTACTCAGTTTGTTACCAGTGAAGAATTACAACAAAGGCAGTTACAGTGGCAGAGAGTAAGAAATTTTCAACCTACAGGGATTTTCCAGGTTTTATGTCAAATTTCACTTTTTAGGAAACCCTTGGCCAACTGGGTGAAGCATTCGAGGCAGCACCAAGACCAGACACCCATAAGCTCTACCAAGTCGAAAGGTTTGTTCCTTCAAAGCTTGATTTTGGCATTCTTATCTGGGACAAGTGGAAATTTGTTTGAGTAAAAAAAGCGGTAGAAAATTGGAATTAGTTAATAGTCATAACATTCAATGAGCCCTGGTTCGCACTTTTTTCTATAAAAAAAGCAAATTAAAGCTTGTTGTAATCATTTTCCAAAAATATTCTTTATAGAACGAAATACCCTGTTGAACCCCTTGAAACCGAGGAGCTTGTCGACAAATTTAACAGACCCCGTGATGAAAGGTTCTATGATCAGCTTGCCTACGTAAGTTCACATTTTATTGCGCTTTTTTAATATAAAAAATTCCATTCTAGGTCGAAACAGCCAAGCCCCAATTTAAAATTATGGAACTTCCACCAGTGCAGCTCAAGCCTGGAGAGATTTCTAAATACGAACCACCACGGGAAGAAATGGAAAAGGTGAGAGGAAAATTTTGTTTCTGTGTTTTATTGGCCACCTGTTGAGCTTTAGGTGCCCCTCCGACCTGTTCCTGGAGAAAAGAAAGAGAAGCAACGGCCACCACCAGAACAACCCAATTGGGCCCAAGGAGGTGTACTGCCTGGAAACGTGGAAGGACGGTTTAAGAAGTTACCCAGCCCACCGAAAGAAGTTGAAGTCCCAGCTCGTGATCAAATCAAGTTTAAGACGGCCAAGCCGAAACCAGCTTCTGAGGTAATGTCCATAACTGCTTCCAAGAGTCCCAGAGCGAAAATTCTGCAATCTAGGTCGAGGCCGGAGAGCATGTCAGGATTGCCGAGGAGAA
Organism: Cylicocyclus nassatus; assembly: GCA_958299035.1. Lineage (NCBI taxonomy): Eukaryota > Metazoa > Nematoda > Chromadorea > Rhabditida > Strongylidae > Cylicocyclus > Cylicocyclus nassatus. Next base: position 101,957,806 of record CATQJL010000001.1, on the reverse strand, counting down.
GGCAAGGTTAAAGGCTGTACAACAGGGACCTGAACAACCAAAGGAGGAGATGATTCCACATAAGCAACAAGTCGAGTTGAAGGTAAGCTATTGTACGCTTCAAGCTTCAATAACAACTTGCTTCAGCTTTCACGACAAGTCAAGGTACTTTACAGATTAAATTGGGTGTTTTGAGAGGGAAAAATTGATTTTGCTTGCCTCATCAAATTCAAGAAATTGGCAGTAGTCAGGAGAAAATTTTTGATTTTGAAGAACCCTTTCACTTAACTGGACTGGCGGCTGGAAGCGAGGCTTCGTGACCTAGTTAAGGCTAGAGAATGATCACAGAGCACACGAGAGAGACGCAGACTGCGTCGCGGGCGCGAGCGGTCGCCTTCTAGTCGCCAATCTCGTTCTGTCAAAGGATATTGTTGTATTGGTTAGGCAAAGTAGAATGGTATTTACAATCAAGTTTCTCAATTAAAAAAGAAATTAAGATTTAAAGAGGCTTGAATTGTTATTTTATTTAGTATGTTTATAGGGAAGTCATTTTGCTGCGACAAAATAGAGCGTTTTCTTGCAAAGTGAATTCACATCTTTTCCATGAACCACAAAAAATATCATCGAGAGTAAATAAGAATTTCCCTTATTCTCAGGTCGTTATATTCCGATTTAGGGAAGTGAACGAAGGAAGATTTCGCATTAAGTTATGATTGTGGCACAAAAAAAGTTGTGAAATTCCAGGCAGATATAACTCATAAGAATTTCTGGTTATCGAAGCTATATAAGTGAGGATACTATCCTGCAGTAACAGTTCAGTTTCCAAGCATATCACTTTCACTGCAGCTAAGCACATATACCAAATTCATAACCAACTACCATGCAAATCAAACCCTTTAATAACCCTAACCTCACCTTGCAGACGAAATTCACGCCAATTGTTGCGAAACCGGGTGAAAGCGTGAAGATCGACAGTAAGCCGCTGAAGGAGATTCCTCCAGTAGAGAAAGCTCCAATTGAAATGAGCAGCATCAGCAACAAGGTGGGCAGGCAGTGCTCTTGGCACTTGCTGTGTGACTTGCATGGGTATGGATTCTGTTGTTTTTTTGCATGTTTGGAGTGAACTTACCTTCTTTTTGCACTGCTCGTTGAAACTCGTCATATATGGACGAGTTTTTCTGTTATGTTTTCAGTGTAAATGTGTGGAATTTGACTTATAGCACGAGCATTATGTGATGTATCAAACGTATCGCGAATGTCGCTCGGCAATGTCCGACTACCTGGAGCCGATCTACATCGAGGAGGAAGATGGTGCTGTCCAGCGAACGGTGTACGAGTTTTCACCCCGACCACGCGAGCGCGTCGTCAGTTTCCACATGATTCGGGTCGGTAGTAGTGTTTGTTTAATTATTTATTTTGGTATTAACAGAATGTGATTTCTTGATACTAGTGTGGCATGTGTACGAGTTTGCATGAATTTTCATACAGTTTGTAAAAATTTTTCGGTTTCTCTTGGTGTGAACAAATTTTGTGAATTCTTTCTGACCGTCTCATCTTCGGGTGAAGGTCTTTATATCCGATGGTATCCCTGCACGGGCAACTTCTGCAAACTTTTATGTTTTGAGACGCATGGCTTGTGGCAGATGTCCGCGGAAGGATTCCATGGGTGACGTAAAGTCCTCTTCGCGAGACTTCTTCTTTTGTGTGCATTTCTTTGATTTCTTTTTGAGTACATTCTTGGAATGATTTGTACAGGATTCAATAATCCCATTTCAATGACGTTTTATTGATTCCATTTCTAGCCTCAACCGACCAAAATCGGAGTCTCCAAACAAGCCCCGCCCACTGTTTCTCAACAGCTCAAACCTATCCAAGGAGAGCCAGGAAAGGCTGCGAAGTAAGTACTTTTACTCGTTCTACATTGCACTTCTATAGCGAGTGGAGGGGGGGGGGGGGGGGAGGAGGGGAGGGAGAGGAGGAGCCAAAACTTGTACTATTGTGAGCGCCACCAATTCGGAAAGTAAACAAAAAGAGCCCCTTTATGGAGCATAGTTCGAGTGACAAGGTGGTCCCCGGCAGTCGCATGCCACTTTTCACGTCGCGCGCATCGTTAGCGTACTGTAGCGGTGCAAAATGCGCTCGCCTACGTTTTTGCCCCAATAAGGCTCTCTAATTTCATGAGAGCTTCTATTCTCAACACACTGAATAAAGTAAATTATTTGCATTTATTGCAAGATAGATTAAATATTTTCTTAGGTTTATCATCAATTTCGATGGTGCCGCTCCCATCAAGGTTACATGGTTCAAGGATGGTAAAGAGATCAAGAGCACTTTCCGAAACCAGATCACCACCACTCCAAACAGCTCAACCTTGCATATTGGACGATTGGAAAACAATCACACTGGCTTGTACTTGGTGCGACTCGAGAATGTGGCTGGAACGGTAAGGAACCTTTGGCTAGCGAAAACTGGTCCCCGATGATTACGCTTTACTCTAGGTTGAATCATCAGCAAATCTGACCCTTTCTGCGCCAGCTGACAAAGGCAGGGCGCCAGACTTTACTGCAAGGATGAACGATCTGCGAATACCCCAGAATGGCCCAGCAGTCTTCACATGTACCATCACTGGAGAACCGAAACCTACTGTCAACTGGTTCAAGGTAGGGTTTACGAGAAGTGGTCTCTGGCGAGGTCAACTATGGGTAGTTATCTAGGATGGCCAAATATTGCCAAACGACGGCCGCTTCGAAGCCACTGATTCGAATGGTCAGTACAAGCTCTCGCTCAAGAATACACTACCTCAGGATGCTGGCATCTACGAGTGTGTGGCGAAGAACCCAGCTGGAGAAGCTAGGTGAGTAAGAGGGCGGAGCTTGAGTAAACTCCACCCGCTTTTGAAAGGGAAACTTTGTGAGTTGAAATTCTCATGTTCTGGGTAGCTCAAATAAATACTTAAAGTCTGGGAAATGTACATGGCATAGTTCATGGTAAACTGCGGTTATCGAGAATCTTACCCCACTTTGGCATGCAGCATTGCAGACACAGATCCTGAAAACCTTATTCAGTCATTTTGATTACCTTTTTCTAGGTGTAAAGCCCGGCTGAATGTGAACCTAGCCCATACGGGTAAGGGAGCCGAAGAAGGTCCACGATATGAAGCGCCGCGGTTCACTACCCAAATCCAACCCATCGTCGCCGACGAAGGCAAACCAGCGGCGTTCTCTGCGAAATTCACTGGTTACCCAGGTAACAAATCTTTTAAAGCACGCCGGATACCCACATCATGTATTACTGTCTCAGATCCTACTATCCGTTGGTACCGTAATAACGAGCCAATCAAGAGGTCGGCTGGGTATGAGGTTAGCCAATCAAAGGGAGAGGCGGTGCTGAAGATCTCCGCTTGTCAACAAGAAGATGTCGCTGAGTATAAGGTTGAAGCTAGTAACCCTGCGGGTAAAGCATCGTCGGTGGCTAACTTGGTTCTTACACGTGAGTTTATCATGTTTTCTTGTTTACCAATTTGTTTACTTTTCAAAATTACAGCCAAAGCTGGTCGAATCGCCAAAACCACGATCACAAGAGGTGGTGGAGTCCAAACAATAGACAAACCCGCCAGCGATGCCCCACACTTCGTTTCACGACTTAGTGACATCTCAGCCCGACAAGGTGCGTGGTTTCGTGAAAAAATCCCAAGCGAGGAAAGAGGAGTAAACGAACATTAGAAGAATAGAAGAGTACATTTCCAGTTCTAGGTCACACTGTAAAATTCTCTTGCGATATTGATGGTAATCCGATGCCAACGGTGCAATGGAATTATAATGGAAAACCTATAGCTGCCTCTAAGGACATTAAGGTATGGTTTTATATCTCTCTGTGCCAGGAGGGCAATTTTCTGGGACAGTGCTCTTTAAACAAATGAAAAGTAATGCTTATTGAAAGACTTTCAAACTCCCACGAGAGTCGGAAATCTGTAGAACACCGAATGTTGTTATTCATAATGGCGGCAGTAAGCAGATAGATCTAAATATCTTAATTTTTTTGTATGAATCTGATAGAGAAATCGTAACTAACCCAGTATCCAAACAGCAGCTCATACGGTCGAATTTGAAATTTGAAGCCGAAAAATTTAATTCTAAACATTTGCCCAGTACCGTATCAAGGACTTTTATTGATCTGTTCGGAAAGGGTACGGTACTGGGCGAGGATTCAGCATATATGTATCTCAATTAAGACCAAACTTGTTAAACGCCTTTAAAACAAAATTTAAGGTAGCATTATTATGATAATTTTTGAGTTTTATAGCAACCAAAGCAACAAAATGTCCAATGTCAATTTTTGAATAGCAACAAAAGCGACAAATATCTATTGTCAATTTTCTACGTTTTAGACTTTTTTTGATGTTGTAATCTTTTTGTTAGTTGCTCAAGCGTAGCCCAAAATTGATATTGTTTTTTTGATGCTGTAAAATAACACATTTTTTTTATCTCTCAACGGATACACATTTTTTTGCAAAGCTTTCTTTGCACAATGCTCAGTTTTTCTACCTTTCATTTTGGGACCTTTATCCAATATTCTACCAACCTTGCTTTTCAGATTAGCCTCGAAGGCAAGAAAGCAATCCTGGAGATTGCTCGAGTGACGCATAATCATGCCGGTGACTATGAGATTGTGATTCGAAATCCTAAGGGCGCTGCTCAATGCAAAGCCCGGCTCACTCTTGGTTAGTATTCTTCCAAAAATTTATTTGAAAAAAAGAAACTAGCGGCCGACTTCTTCTATCTCCTAAAAAATCTTAACCACTTCTGCTAATCGTTTGAACTCCATTTTTCGCCCCTAACGTCCTAATTGCCTGCTTCTACACCAACTTCTCCGTCTGCTCTTTCTCTATCTGCTTGCCAATATAACTCTTCCCACACACTAACCTCGAATTATTCCATTACAGGTCGATAACGCGCTCGGTAAATGGGGACGAGTTCTCGCCGCTGATAGAGTATTATAACAGAAAAAACGTAGCGATCTTTTCATTAGTAGAAACTTACTGTTTTCTTATCAGTGCCAAAACGCTTGTATCCGCTTTAGGGTCGTATTGATCCCGAAATTAATAATTCTTCTCGTTTTTGTAAATACCTGATTGTCGTCAACGGTGCGTGTTGTGTGCAATTTACTAGGAATGTTTATCGCTCAATTTTCTTTTCCTCTCATCTCTCTTTGTTGTTGATTCTATGCTGCTCACATTGACACACTCTCAAAAGTGCCCTTTACTTGACTCTAGTCTTGTGCCTTAAATCTCATTTCTTATCGTTTTTATGAACGAATTTTTTTCTGCATTGTATTTGCTTCTTGTTCACGTTCATTTTCAGTTGTCTCTCAATTGTAGAATACTGGACGGTAAAGCATTGCGAGAAAAGTCTTCGTTGTACAGATACAGAAAATTGTGTGAAAACCATCACAAATCAACATCACAAATATTGCATATTCCGTTTGGATTGAACCTATTTTAATCACCTTGAAAGTCGATTTTTGCCTGAAATGTTCTTGCAAACCTCTCTTTCTTCGCTTTGTAGCACACATATGCAATCTCTGTTATCTTTACACTCCAGGTGTACCATTTAATCAATGAAATACTGTAAGTATGGGCAGTCGTCCTAGACAAAGAGCATGAAGAAAATGTTTTACTTCGATACATATGAGCAGAAGAGCCTACTCATACGGGATAATCTATCCATCACAAACGAAAAAAGCGACCAATGCGAGTAAACTTAAACTATACAATACCGCTCATAATTCGTCAAAAAAATCGCCGGACTGTGGCGCACTCCGCCACACTCCGCCACAGTGCGCCGGAGTGTGGCAGAGTGCGCCGGAGTGCGGCAGAGTGCGCCACACTCCGCCGCAGTGCGCCGGAATGATCGTCAATTTAGTCATATCTCGCTTCAGAATGGACGAATTCTGAATCCGAGGACACCGTTCAATTCAGCTCGGCGAGACGCATCATCTTATATATGAAGCTGGACGTCTGTTTGTCTGTTTGCCTGTACGTATGCTCCGAATAGAAAATTCCATTTCTGAACCGATCCGGACCAAACTTGGCACACATACACTTCGGGCCCCGGCGGGTGTCATAGGCTACTTTTCGTCTCGATCGGTATCGATTTTATCAATTTTTTTTCAATTTTTTGCAAAGTTCACCTACGGAGCTGGGAGTTTGCATAGGGGGGTAGTCGAGCATGGGGATTCCGAATAAAATATTTTTCAGGATTATCGATAACTTTTATCGATTTTATCGATTTTTTTTGCAAAGTTTTTGAGCTAGGGGCTGGGGGTTTGCGCAGGAGGTAATCGAGCATGGGGATTCCGAATACAATATTAGTTTTCAAAATTATCGATTATTATTTTGGTTGAATTCAGTGTGCTGATAACAGTATTGCCATTGATCTGTCGCTGATGACACATAGACAGTATACTATAGGAGTTTGGTAGAGAGCCACTCTGATCGAATTTGTTCTAAGATCTGCTCAAGATCACAATACCGCGCACAGAATGTCAAAATTTCCGTGAACTTCGCGGTTCCGGGATTTCCGTCAAAGTGCGCGATAATCCGGGAAGTTCGCGACATTTCAGGATCCGCGAAACCATGCGATTCACGCAGAGTACGCAACGCCATAACTTCCTTCGGAATGAATATATTCCGAATCCAGAAGCAGCATTGTGTTCAGATCGTCGAGGCAAATATTTTGATATACAGTATGCTCTCGATCTTCCATTTCCAGTTTTTTCGAATCTTTTCTGTGGAGGTTTTTTCGCAAGGATGTAACGCAGCGTCTGTGTAACATAAAAGATTCCAGTAAGTACTGTTCGATAGTACTGTCGTTGTAGGTTATCGTGCGTTCAAGAGTAGCTGCAGACTGTCTCCCAAAAGAGATAGAAGCGTTGGTGAATTTTGGATAAATCACGCGTTTCTAAATTCTACTCGCCGTAACTTCCTTCGGAATGAACATATTCTGAATCCGAAGAAAGCTTTGTGCTCAGTTCATCAAGGCAAGTTTTTTGATATACAGCATATCCTTGATATTCTGATTTCAATATTCTCAAATCTTTCTGTAGACGTCTTTTCGTGAAGATGTAAAGCAGCGCGCATTGCCCCTAGTAGACTCCAGCAAGGACCATTCGATAGTACTTTTTCTGTAGATTACGTAGCGCTAAAAAGTAGTCACAGGCATCTTTCTATAGGAGTTAGAAGGACTGGTGAATTCTGGATCATGTCGTTCTAAATTTTCCCCAACGTAACTCTAAAATATGAAGTTCTCTTGCTAAGCAGATGTGATTTTCGTAATCAGCAGGTCGGATGACCCTTATAAGCAAGTTTTCCAAGATATTCGAGTAATTTCATTTTTTCTCGTTTTACGCTCTGAAGCTCGCCGATGGATTTTGGTCAAAATATTGATGCTCTTATGTTGTAAGGAAACTTCGCTTATAGAGGTTTTCGAACGCGCTCTTTACGATCGTGGTCTTTGAGGATTACAGGGTCTTCTTGGAGAGGTACGGTGAGGTGAATGTAACTGAATCACGAAAGCTCGTGACTTCGCCTCCACCTCTCACGTGTCTGTCAAAGAACCTGCCTGCTTGCTTTACTAGTCAAAGTTACTAGGAGATGTGCTATCGAATGGCGCAAGATTCAGGCTCCAGTCTATAAAATTCGCCGGGTTACGAGCCTATGAAAACACGTTCTCATGAATTTTGCTTAAAATGTAAAAATCGCAAATTTCGTCGAAATTCCACCATGAGTGCTTGTACAACACGCTGATCAAATCTTTTCACTTTCTTAATGGATCTTGTTGTGAGATTTGGTGATTTGAGCTCTAGCCACAAAACAGTTTTGATATCAATTGCTGAAGCACACGCAAGCACCATATTCAATACAGTGGAGTTATTGAGCGAAGCGAACATAATATCCGCAATGCGAGTGTCATACAAGCACTGGTGGAATTTCGACGAAATTTGCGATCTTTACATTTTGAGCAAAATTTATGAGAACGTGTTTTCATAGGCTCGTAACCCGGCGAATTTTATAGACTGGAGCCTGAATCTTGCGCCATTCGATAGCACATCTCCTAGTAACTTTGACTAGTAAAGCAAGCAGGCAGGTTCTTTGACAGACACGTGAGAGGTGGAGGCGAAGTCACGAGCTTTCGTGATTCAGTTACATTCACCTCACCGTACCTCTCCAAGAAGACCCTGTAATCCTCAAAGACCACGATCGTAAAGAGCGCGTTCGAAAACCTCTATAAGCGAAGTTTCCTTACAACATAAGAGCATCAATATTTTGACCAAAATCCATCGGCGAGCTTCAGAGCGTAAAACGAGAAAAAATGAAATTACTCGAATATCTTGGAAAACTTGCTTATAAGGGTCATCCGACCTGCTGATTACGAAAATCACATCTGCTTAGCAAGAGAACTTCATATTTTAGAGTTACGTTGGGGAAAATTTAGAACGACATGATCCAGAATTCACCAGTCCTTCTAACTCCTATAGAAAGATGCCTGTGACTACTTTTTAGCGCTACGTAATCTACAGAAAAAGTACTATCGAATGGTCCTTGCTGGAGTCTACTAGGGGCAATGCGCGCTGCTTTACATCTTCACGAAAAGACGTCTACAGAAAGATTTGAGAATATTGAAATCAGAATATCAAGGATATGCTGTATATCAAAAAACTTGCCTTGATGAACTGAGCACAAAGCTTTCTTCGGATTCAGAATATGTTCATTCCGAAGGAAGTTACGGCGAGTAGAATTTAGAAACGCGTGATTTATCCAAAATTCACCAACGCTTCTATCTCTTTTGGGAGACAGTCTGCAGCTACTCTTGAACGCACGATAACCTACAACGACAGTACTATCGAACAGTACTTACTGGAATCTTTTATGTTACACAGACGCTGCGTTACATCCTTGCGAAAAAACCTCCACAGAAAAGATTCGAAAAAACTGGAAATGGAAGATCGAGAGCATACTGTATATCAAAATATTTGCCTCGACGATCTGAACACAATGCTGCTTCTGGATTCGGAATATATTCATTCCGAAGGAAGTTATGGCGTTGCGTACTCTGCGTGAATCGCATGGTTTCGCGGATCCTGAAATGTCGCGAACTTCCCGGATTATCGCGCACTTTGACGGAAATCCCGGAACCGCGAAGTTCACGGAAATTTTGACATTCTGTGCGCGGTATTGTGATCTTGAGCAGATCTTAGAACAAATTCGATCAGAGTGGCTCTCTACCAAACTCCTATAGTATACTGTCTATGTGTCATCAGCGACAGATCAATGGCAATACTGTTATCAGCACACTGAATTCAACCAAAATAATAATCGATAATTTTGAAAACTAATATTGTATTCGGAATCCCCATGCTCGATTACCTCCTGCGCAAACCCCCAGCCCCTAGCTCAAAAACTTTGCAAAAAAAATCGATAAAATCGATAAAAGTTATCGATAATCCTGAAAAATATTTTATTCGGAATCCCCATGCTCGACTACCCCCCTATGCAAACTCCCAGCTCCGTAGGTGAACTTTGCAAAAAATTGAAAAAAAATTGATAAAATCGATACCGATCGAGACGAAAAGTAGCCTATGACACCCGCCGGGGCCCGAAGTGTATGTGTGCCAAGTTTGGTCCGGATCGGTTCAGAAATGGAATTTTCTATTCGGAGCATACGTACAGGCAAACAGACAAACAGACGTTCAGCTTCATATATAAGATGATGCGTCTCGCCGAGCTGAATTGAACGGTGTCCTCGGATTCAGAATTCGTCCATTCTGAAGCGAGATATGACTAAATTGACGATCATTCCGGCGCACTGCGGCGGAGTGTGGCGCACTCTGCCGCACTCCGGCGCACTCTGCCACACTCCGGCGCACTGTGGCGGAGTGTGGCGGAGTGCGCCACAGTCCGGCGACTTTTTTGACGAATTATGAGCGGTATTGTAGTCCTATCGGTGGAATCCGGCCAAAATTGCGTTTGCGAGATTTGCGGGATTTTTTTATAACTGCTTCTAAAACAACTTTATTTGCAATCTGCAAGAAGATTTAGCTCTAGCTTGATGAGACGAATCTTTTACTATACATTATGCCCGCAGTCCATGGTGATACGGTAGACATATGATACTACTTTGTTATTTTCAAAATTTGTTTATATGAGCAATAATACATGTTGATAATCTCATAACACATGACAATACAATACAATGCACTATGGAAAACGGGCATAATGTATACCAAAAATTCGTCTCATCCAGCTGAAGCCAAATCTTTTTGCAGATTCTAAATAATGTTGTTTTAGAAGAAGTTATAAAGAAATTCCGCAAATCTCGCAAATCCCGCAATTTTGGCCGGATTCCACCGATACAACTGTATACGCCTGCATATGTGAGTTAATCGATACATAAACTAGCTGTGATTTTAACTTGCTCAAAGATAAAATATAAAAATCGAAAAATGGCAGCAAGCTTCAGTCCTGGCAATCCCAGATTCCGCGCACACCAGAAAACCTTTAGAAGTACAGTTTACATTTGTGAGTGAATACACTTTTATGTGCTTTGGTTGCAATAAGTAGTCAATTTCGACTAACAATAAGAAAGTTATTGTACTGCACTATTTACTTGTGCAACTATCATCGAACCCTTCCAGAAGCGTAAAATTAAAAAGTCAAAGCCGCTAAACATGGACCATGTAAAAATCATGAGCTCGTTATTTTTTCGATTATTCTGCTGACGACGAAAGCAATTAGCTTAACGCTAAAACTGAGTATGCTCAAAACGCTTACTTAAGAATGAAAAATGGAAAAAGTTTCAGAACGACCTAACACGTTTTCCGCAAGATAAGAGTTTCAAATTACTTGTAATGCTGCACATGTTACCGAGCGTCTCAGAACAAGCTGTGCGCTACCAAAAGCATCATCCCCATGCTGCCACCTTACTTACTTGCTTTTTTGCATGCCCATCATATCACTCACTTTATTCCTAGCTTTCAAGCAGGAAGACAGTTATTGGAAGGATTACATACATGCTTTAGTCATAAATTTGCTACTTTTATGGCGTCACTCTGGTAAGACCAGGGCCCGACACGAGAGTGGCAGATATCAAGCTAGAAATCGTTCGGTGTGAGAAAGCAAAGTTGTCATTGTAATCACACGTCCGTATGCATTACATGCTCCTCTTACATGATCAGCTTTGTGAAAACCAGACTTTTACACTATTGACGTGCTCAGATATAATCGTACTTAGGCTAGGTTCATATGATCCCGAAATTTCGAACCAGTTCCAGCGCAGTTTTCGCACTCTGCTGGACTGTGCTGGGCTGTGTTGCATGCGCTGCAGCCGCCCCATGAGGTTTTGAGCGGCGAAATAACAATTTTTGACCTTCAACGGTTTTCATATTACATTTTGCTCCCATCCACCTCGTTCACTTCGTTCCTCGTTCGCTTGCTTTTGTGATTGAAAAAGTTCTAAACTTGGGGGTTCAAAATTGAGCGCAATTTCGTTTTGTGCATCATCTGAAAACTGTAACAAATTGATGGCGCTCCAATTGTGTTTTTTTCAAGTCCGGAGTTTTTTCATCAGAAGCGGAGCAGTAATCAAACAAAAGAGTAAGCAGTCAAATTTGCGAAAAGAAATGGGGAACGCCCAAAAACCCAGTGCCATGAAAACACAAAGAAGATTCTCGATTTCCACAATCGTGATGGTTGTATCAATCCTCTCTGGAAAACAGTGAAGATATCGAGGATGCAGCGGCTTTTCGAAATACAAAAAAAGGTTCAACAGAAAAATCACGAAGGAGAAAAGGCGCGCAATGAAAAATATATAATTTACGCAAGTTAAGACATGAAAAAGTTTCATTTTGGAATCCCCTTCAGGTTCGTAATACTCTACATCACAAGAAGAAGAAGTCGCGAGAATGGAAAGGAAAATGGGAGAAGTTTACATTCAAAACCGTTAAAGAAAATCAAAAACTGCCATTTCGCGCCGCTCAAAACCGCTGCGGGCTGCAGCGCATGCAACACAATTCCGGCTCAGTTCCAACACAGTGCGCGAACTGTGCCGAAACTGTTCCGGAACTTCGGGATCAGTATCAGCCTCAAGACGTCAGCTCGAAAACTAATTGTAGATACCTTTGCATAAAGTTGTAATTAAGTGATTCGATTAAGGCCCACACATAAGATTATGCTACCAAATTCGATACGTAGACAAGGGAATGGAAAAACAAGCCGAGAAAAGTTGCGGAATTATGTAGTGGAAAGCGCGGTAAGCTTTTGTCAATTTCTAATTGCAGAAAAGTTAAAAGGCTTGTTTGCAACGCACATGCAACAATATGGCTTCATATTTGTGTTGTCCACTTTGGCAGGCGCAGTGGGATTAACAACGGAAGGATGATTAGTCAACTGTCCTTTTTGAGAAGCGAAGTATACGATGTGGAATGTATCGCTGATTACAGCTGATTCCAAATCTGTCTTGCTTATCTGCGGTGCTTTTCTGGACTAGGAGCTTTGGGCTTTCATTAGAATGAATAATCAAAGACGAAATTAGGCCAAAAACAGTCGTAGGCTTTTTCTAGCGCTTAAATGAGTGGTGGTAGTAAACAAAGCACTTTATGCTATATATACTTTTATCTGAAATTTACCCACCCTCTATTGCCTCTTTAGGAAAATTCTAACAATCAGTTTTATCCTTGAAAATCATTCGAATTTTTGCATTTGAACACTCATAACTCGTCGTACATGACAGCTCCGCAGACAAGGAAGACAGATTTGGAACCAGCATTTCATGTCCTCCGAGATGGTAAAAATACCATCTTGTAAGGTTACTGACCATCCATCCTTTCCTTGTAAGGAACAAAACTATGAAATTGGAAAACTGTGAACAATGCTTTCGGAACTTCTCTTTTTGCTAATGCCCATATAGCAAACGGCTATTTGGGCATCGGCAAAAACGGTAACTTCTAAGGAAGAAAAGGCGCAAGCAACATCTGCGCAGTCGGTGCTCAAAGGTTGTAAAATCGTTTTTCATTCGTTTCACAGGTGTCCATTCGCCACTCTCGTGGCTGGTCCTGATAACGACCTTTCTGTATTTTCAAAGTAACAGTTGCAAGACTCGTAGTACTTCTTATCCACTTTCATCATGCAGGACCAAGAAACAAGTCTCATTTCTGCAGGCGTTTTTGTTCGCTGCCATGTTGTCTTAAATTCTTGGCATTTCGTTAGTGATATTTTTACCTACTGTCCTAGTAGAGCACAAGATTGTTTGGAAGATTAAGGAGCCTACACATGAACGTACAAATTGAAGGTTTTAATTCTATTTATTTTATCACATTTTTGAGGTGCACTACTGTCCTAGAAAAGGAGGGGTTGATTTTAAACTATAAAGGTTTCTGGGAAACAAATCTGTTTCTGTGTGAACCTGAGATGATTGTTTGGAGAACTCTTGAGTGCCGGAAATATCTCCATACATTATTGACAACAATGGCTGGACGACTTTAGACTTGAAATGTATGTTTGAAAATAGAAATCAAAGTTTATGCTTTGGATTAAACCTCTTATCAAACTTCATTTTTACTTTATCGCTTTCGATGTTATGGGTTTCTGCAAGGACACAAGCAAATCGTAGACCACAATAATTTGGCGGCTCTCCATCAATCAAATAATCAGAGAAGCATCCGAAGTGTGTAAAGATCTCTATCTGAAATAAATTCTTAATTTTTAGAGGCGCAAACTATATCGTCTGGAAGTGAAGGCTTTTCCAATAACAAGTATGACTCAACATGTGTGTGTGTGGCTGCCCTAAAACTGGTGATCGTCGAATTATACAGAAAACTAAGTTCATAATGCATACATTACAGTAGCATATGGTAAATGCACTTTATAACTATAAGACCCCCCCCCTTCCCTAAAATTTAAGATTCTTCTGTATGCGAAAGAGATGAAACAGTTCTGCGAATACCTGCTTAATGTACACATAATGCTGATAGAATGTCATGTAGTTCGAGTTACTTGAAATTTTACACGTTGAAGCATGTCTATTCTTTCACTGTTTCGCAACTACGAGACACCCCTAAGCAAGATACTTTTTTCCAAGGAAAAGAAATACACGTTTAAATGAATTGGAGGGACGGTCAGGAGGTACGATCGGCGCGAATTTTTCGCGAAGCGATGCCGCAACGTACTTCAGCCCTTACAACAGCAGCATTTTTGGCGCAGTCTTACTTATAGCATCAAGTCATGTATCTGCCCCCACCCTCACCCTCCTGTTTTTGCTGCCGGAATCTCTATTGGCGGGGAGTCTTGGAGGCCCCAAGATTTGAGCGCGGCGTGTGCGGAAGAGCGGCCGCCGCGCGCGGCGTACCTCCTGACGTGCAGCCAACGAATTGAGCCTCCAGGTCCTTTTGCCCATAACAAGTGTCACCCAGCTCTGGATCATTGTCGTTCCAAACCTCTATAGTGGCTATCGGCCCTTCCAAAGCACTTAGTACTTGTGTCTGCATGAAACGCCATGCAAATGTTCTTTAGAGGTTAGAGTTTCTGCAAAGAGGTTCAAAGGAAGGCGGTATGGTGCTTCGAAGAAGCTGCACGCCATCCTATCCGATAAGGTTGTGACTGACCCGATGCATGTGCAAATGCATTGTGCTGCTATGGAATGTAGCGCACTAACCAATGTCAGCGAAAATTTCAAAAAAGTAAACTCTGTGGAATTCCAATACAATTGAATTATATGATTTTAATGAAACAAAGCGCACTTTCAGAGACGGTCCTGGGAAATAAGTTGCACGAAACATTTTTCACATATTGGCCCGTAGCAAAGCTCGACCAGTTTAGGTGAACTGAACTTAACCCATCAATTAAACTTAAGGTGACAAGATGACTGCCCACATTCCCATGCTATAAACATGTCAAGTGAATCGACAGTTGGCCATCCGTCCACGTACTCCAGTCAGCTAATCCACTTGCATCAGTTTACGATCAGTTGAGACGTGAACTCATGTTAGATAAATGCAAATAGCGTGGAAAAGACGAGGCGTAAAGAACATTTCCATAAGTTGCTCCTGAGTAACTTACGATACACATAAGTTTGCCTAACACTGCGGACAAAATATCGCAAAACTGCACACCGAGGCCCGAAAAGGAGAGAGTTGATGAACAGTTAGTTCTGGGGTGGAAAGGAAGAAAGCAGATTTTCTCTTTTTTGTGCGGACTTTCTTAAAAAGCTGCTTAAGACAAGAATCTATTGATTTAATTCATTAAGTTCAGTTGCAACCATTTCATTTTTTCATGAAATTCCCGCCAAAAAATGTGTTTTTGTTTTATCCATGCACTAGGTGAAATTCTTATTAGCGGTCATCACCGATTTTGCGACAGTGGTCGCTATCAAACGCGCCAGGCGATAGGCGGCGTATCAGGATCTTCCAAAGGCCTGCCGCTTATTCTCTAAGCGCGCCCTTGGGAGGCAATAATCTCTTCGTTCTTACCTCGCGCTTATGTCGCATTCATCCTGCGCATTCCTGCGTTAGTTCCCCTCCGGACAATCGCGTGTTTCTCTTAGCAGTAAAAAAGCTCACTGCTTGAACAATGATGATATTTCAATGACAGAAAAAGAAAAAGCAGTGGGAATTAATATAAAAGTAAACTGGCAATGGGAATGCGTTTCACCAGAGAAGCCACTTAGGCCCATATGCACGTATACATCCCCGCTGGGGAGGGGAGGGGATCTGAGAGGGGATGCGTCATATCTCCCTACTCTACGTATCTTTTTTCTTCTTTCTCCTTCTTGCTTATAAAGTTTTTCATACACTTATACCTGCTCATAATGG
This sequence comes from Cylicocyclus nassatus, assembly GCA_958299035.1. Classification (NCBI taxonomy): domain Eukaryota; kingdom Metazoa; phylum Nematoda; class Chromadorea; order Rhabditida; family Strongylidae; genus Cylicocyclus; species Cylicocyclus nassatus. The sequence continues at coordinate 101,941,966 of CATQJL010000001.1, read as the reverse complement.
ATGCCAGCTTACTTCCATACAAGATTGGTTTTTTCCATTTTGTGTGATCCCCAGGTGATCCCCTGGGATCATCTCTCATTTTCAAAGTGATTTATATTCTTCAGAAGTCAATGAAAAAGCTGTAAATTGTACTGAGGATCTACTATGGCACTGCTAAGCATATTTTCGATAGAAGAAATGGAATCTGAAGATTGTGAATTTTTCGATGATCCCTGGCTCGCGAGCTAGGGATTACAGAAAATTTCGATATCCTGAGATTTCACTTAATTTTGCTACAATCACCTTTAGCAGCGAGTATATCCACATTACAATTTTACAGCGTTTCTCAGGAAGATAAATGGCATTGAAATTGAGAGGTGATCCCCAGGAGATCCTCGGGAATCGCCTGGGGATGATCACACAAAATAGAGAACATCTAATCAATCACGCAACCTGGCAACCATCATGCGCAGGCATAAGGGTATGAAAACCTTCACAAGCAAGATAGAAAAGAAAGAAGAGCGATACGTAGAGTAGCGAGATATGACGCATCCCCTCTCATATCCCCTTCCCTCCCCTGCGGGGATGTACGCGCATACGTGCTTAGTCGAATGGCGCTGCTTTTATATCGGAGCGTTCCTCCTAAGGAAGTTATATGCTTTTTCGTAACTTTTAATGGAAATTTAGTCCAGAAAGAAAAAGCATGTAGACGACAGCATGGTGGGAAAACACTCGAAAACGTACAGATGACTTAGACTGAATGTACGATGCTCAACAAATGTTTTGATCGGGTCTGCATCCTTCTGTCGAATTTATTTTGCAGCTCAGAATGCATGAAATCTAGCGATAAGAGAAGCTCGAAACTTTCCTCTGAAGAAAACTTCGCATAATCATGGCATCTTAGAGAGCAGTTGAAAAAATTTTTTTGTCAACAATTGCTACCGGTCCTGCCGAACTACATACCTGTTTAAAGCGCCGGTTCCCATGAGGACAAAAGTTTAGGTACAGCGGGTTTGATGAACTGCCAGAAATGATGTACAATGTGTTCTTGAAATTATACATCTCCAAAAATATGCTCATGACTCAGTAGCCACAGCGGAATGTATTTGCCTATCAGTCAGCTTGTTTTCATACTTTTTGTTTGTTACTGACAAATTCGCTGATGCGGTGTCCTTTCCGAATACAAAAACAACAACTTTTTTAATCCACCTCGACTAATGAGACCGAGTGTTTCACCTCCATTTGTTGATTACTAAGAGTTTCACAACTTCATCTTTTGTTATCATTGAAAATTCCGTAGATTTATGGTGTCAAAAATGATTCCAATAATTTCAAAAAGCAAACTATGGCAAAAAATTGTCTTTTATCCTTAGAGCTTGTTCTATCTAGCGGTTACTTGGACTTCTTAGGATTAATCTTGGAATTATAAAGATTTAGAAAAATTGGTGGTACTGACCGTGACAATACCATGGGCAGGGTTACCGTTTCCGAGACTCCGATTTTACACGAGGCTGCTGATGCATTCTCTTTATCGTTATTCCCCAGAACCCGCAAAAACGATATCCCCTTCGCTTTTCGCCCCAGGACGATATCCAGCCTGCCCTGTAAGCCACCTGCGCCGAGCCCCGGCTATTCTTCAGTAATTCAAAAAACCCGAAAAAATGGGCGTGACGAAATTCTGCACTTTCCTAGCAAGAAAAAAATTCATGTTAATTTCATTGACTTGCAGGTTTGGCGAGCACAACACAAAGTACGCGAATTTCTTCAAAAGAAACTACTTAGAACAAAGAACATCGCAAGCATCCTTTGACCTCGCTGTACAGAAAGGCTTGAGCCTGCACAGTACAGTATCGGCTTAGCAAGGTACTGCCATTGTTGACTTTTGCTCTACTTCTCAGGCGGTGTCGAAGCAAAAGAGAAGTTGGATTTTTTTTTTTTTGAAGAACCAGGCGAAAAAGACTACATAAGCAGATTAGGTGCTGCCTCACGAACAGGTCGTTGCGCGAGGGACAGTAAGAGGACATCTTAGTTTCGAAAAAAATCTAAAAGCAAGCTTGAGATTCATAGACAGTACAGCTTTCAGAAAACGAGGCATGCAGCGCGCTCTAGTTTGGAAAGTGGATCTCAAACATATGATGTGTCAATGGAATATTGCTTTCCTAAGTTCGATAACCTTCATGCCGGGCTCTGAGTTAACATTGCAGTTTGTAATAAATGCAAGTAGTCTTGTCATAAGAAATATGCTGCACATTGAAATAAACGACAATAGATCTTTCTTTATTTACTTCCTCTTATGTTGGTTTTGCTTATTTTATAACAATAGCTTACCATGTCTATGATACTACAGTGGCAGTCCTAAGAATGTCATGCACTGACCTCTGGCATTTTCTTCTGTATTCGTGAGATAACAACCTCTGCCTGGTCCTTGATGCTGAGTTTCTTGCAACTTATGGAGCCCTTTCGCTTTTCAGTAAGATTTCTACAAATTTTCGTATCTCTGGTGATTACAGGCGTGAAATAAAACGTACGTATATGTGAACAAAACAAATACTCCACGACGACTAGGCCAAAGGAGTTTTGTAAGAGATTTTAGAGTGCCTCTGTTTTCAGATATTTCCCTTGCCAAAATTGTCGCATCGCATATATGACTCTAAATGAAAACTCGGTTTTCTGTTGTATTCTTTTTCAAGGTAGCATTGATATTGGATTCAACTAAGAGAGAACATAATCCTCTAATCTTTTTACTAATATATTAGGTTGTCCCAAAATTTCTGCCGTTTCTAAAAATTTGTAACTTTTTGCTGTCTCGACGGATTTCCTTTTTTAAATTTCATCAGAAAGAAGAAGTCTTCGTCTGCGTAGATTTATCTCGTTGAGCTTTTACTTTACATTTCTTACAGAGATAAAACTGGAAAAAGAAGACCATTTAGACTTCGACCATTTTAAGTTAGATCCCCCAAAAATCTGGGACGCTGCAGAAAAATCTAAATTGTTGGTGCATGGGTTTTATGACCTACTCTTTGCATCTGACAAGGGAAGTCCGATTAGTCGAAGTGGCCTTTCCGAATAAGTCATACACCATTTTAGAGAGCGTTGAACGCTGATTCCGAATCTGATTTTATCATCTGCCGAGCCCTCTGCATGCCGAGTTATAAATGTTTTTTGGAGCGAAGAATGAACGCAGAATTCGAGTAAAAACAACTGTTACGTACTTTTCAGCGCGTAAGTAGAGCAACATGTAGTATGAGTGTTTTGAACAGAAGGTATCCTTTAAAATGGAGTGCTCTGACAACCAATTGGACCATTTGAGCAATTCTGACGAATTTTCCTCTAATTACGCATTCACTTCAACCCAAAGAACGCTCATAACTCGGCGTCCAGAGGAGCTCGGCAGATAATGAAGACAGATTTGAAATCAGCCTTTAACGCTCTTTATCTAAACCATTTGGAAAGGCCACTTCGACTAATCCGACCTCCCTTGTAAGAAAGGGTTGTGTTGGTTGGACGTCTTAATAAGAATAATGATTTTCCAGAAAAGTGATAAATTAATCAATTTTGGCGTTTTCTGTTGTAACCCGAAAATCTTAACTTTTCACAGAGACGTCCAAGCAGCACAGTTTTTCCTCAGATGCAGCGGATAGGCCATTGAACTTATGTACTGATGGCAAATCAAATTTTTTGCAGCGTTTCAGATCTTTGGCGACCTAACCCAAAATGTTCAAAGCCCAAGTGGTCTTCTTTTTCCATTCTGCAGTGAATGTATAATAGAAGCTCATCGAGGCATATAAAGAGAAAGACTTCTTCTTCCCAATAAAATTAGCAAGAAGCAAATCCATCGAGAAAGAAAAAAGTTACAATATTTCAGAAATAAAACGAAAGAATTTTTGGAACACCTTATACTACATTCAGTTGAGCTGAGAAAACACTTCTTCTAATCCACCTTTTTGAGAGGTTTCCAGATGTTTGCGTAACGATTGAGATAATTTATTAATGAGTAGTTCTTCTGTGGTGTGGGTGTGCAGCGGGTTTAATTCTGCTTTTTACTTTTGCGGGATATTTTAGCGGCATTTTTGAGGTATTTATGGCGCTGGAACACAAAGAACAAGCTATATGTTTACTCGGTGAAAGGACGAAGTATATCTTTCTTTTGCAGTAACAAGGCGGATGAAAGAAATTCAGAGATAATTGGGATGTAAGTCCTATATACTGTCTGACTTGGGCGCACGTGCTACCTTTCTTTTTCTTCAGCGATGATAAGTGTTTCCGTGTTTTTGACGAGCGAAAAACAATGATCAGTCCTTGTTCTCCTCAGGGAAGGAAGTATTTTTCGCTGCAGCAAATTGCTACATACAGTCACGACTAGTGCATTATATAGTTTGATGAAGAGAACCATAGTCATCGCTTCATTAATTATACCATGTGGAGAATTGCTAACTTGAGACTAACCACATGTTTTGTGAGCTTCTTACTTCGGAGTTCCCTCTCTAGCAAATCATTCAATGGAGCATGATGTGAGCAATCGTAGGCTCTTACCAGCGCACATGAATAGAGAAACAGGACCTAGATAAGATAACACTGATGAAAACAAACAAAATACTACTTACGAAAAAACTTGGGAACAGATGCATTCCTAAGGCTTTGATTGAGGCAGACTATATATTGTCTGATATCGAACTGCTAGATTCGAAACACCTGAGCAATTGCTTGCTGAGCAAGGTATGACCTTTTCACAACAGTGCAGTTTTGCTTTCATCTGAATGAAATGCGCCCTTTTTTTGGTGAAATTCCTTTCACAACCAGCAGTGTGCTTATGAACTGCCATCGCAAACGCGGTTTTGCGCGTTGGTGCAAATTTCACGAACGTATCTTTAATGTCGTTCCCTCTACAACTGCAACAATGAAAAGAAAAAGGGAGGAATGACTATATTTTTCAAACCGTAACATGAAAGTCTCTGCGGAGAGGGAGTGACACTTACGTCATGAAAGAGACGTTTGGTAACAATCCAGAACTAGGAGCGCAAGAATTTTTGTGCATTTATGTCTCAATGACTATGTTAAAATGAAGAAAAACGTATGCAACCTATAGTTAAAAAAACACCTTGATTTGTTATTGGTCTCGAACCAGATGAAGGAAAAGTGCATGAGTATGCCAGTCATAGGTACAACGGGATTGATTTTGAATCATCAATTGGATCCGAATCTGGATGGCAGCGCAGTTAGCGGAATCGACAGCGATTTTCACGCGAAAACGATAAAAAACGGGACACAAATGCATGGAGCAAGTATATCGATCAGATCGTGTTTGAGTCGTGATTAGTTCCAATATCCAGAACGGATTGGACTACGTGCAGCTATGACACCATCCTAAGGCAACAATCAACCAAGCCTCATTAGGGTAAGCTGTTATGCAACACAATTTTTCTTTCTTGACCAAGATAACATCGCTATGGCCTAGCAGCTGCCATACAAGCAGGCAGTAACTTATGGTATTTACACAACGCAAGGATGTCGAAAACATTTGGGAGAAAAAGGTACGACATTATCAGAAACTGAGTGACACAGTAGAATAGATGAATCTGTTCAAGATCATGCAGATTACTTTCAAGATAGCCATTTTTTATAGTTTTTTGTCATTGTTGTTCTTGATTTCGCTTTTGGATTGAAGTCGATCAAGCATGAAGATTTATCAACCGCAGTCACTATGGCAAAGCAGATCGCAGTTCTTCGATTTCAAAAAAAAAAGCATCGAAACTCTGGAAGGTGGTACTTTCTTGGATTAAAGCAAACACTATGGAAAATGTTTTAAACTTTTGGCATGACTAGGTACGAATCCACACCGAAAAGAAGAAAGTATAAAATCCATCATTCGAACATTATAAAATGAGTGTTTAAGCCTTCTAAGTCGCCCTCTCTTAAAGCCACTGTTACTCTTTTCCTTTTAAAAATCCAAGTCACCTAATTGCTAAAACGAGATATGTTGATAGTTTGGGACCGAAACTATTGCGCGCAATTTGAAGATTTCTGGAAGAGATTTGAAAGAGAACAAATGCTTTTACCGAAGCCGGAAACCAATTTCTTAACAGATATATAGATACGACGTCTTATACAGAATTTACTTGTTTATTAGACAAAAACAAAAGTTTTCGATTTCACTCAATCGTGGAGTATGAAAACTTTTCTTGCGTCCCACTTCATGTGGACCACCCTGTATTTTCCATCCTGAAAAGTTGTACTAGTAGCGCCAACAAAAGAGTCAGCAAGAAAAAATATGCTTTAGAAACGTCTTCATACAATCTGCGAACCATTAAACTTCAGTCAGCAACTGGGAAGTTCTTTGTTACGTGGCCAAAGAAAACCATATTTTTTTTTGAAATTTCTCCTCAAACTAGGAAAATCGAAGAATCGCAACTATTTCTTTGACGTTCAGTCTCAACCTCAAGGCAAAAGTTGTATTTTTCTGTCTTTTTCAGCTATGGTAATGTACACTACAAGGATAAGATTGTTCTGGCAGCACTGCTCTCGTTAGCGGAATGCGAGACTTTATTCAGCGAAGTTTCTAAGCGATACGATTACCGTTTGCTTCATGTTCAAAAATATGTTGCAGCGATTATAAGATGTGTGCATTTTGTAGATACCTGATGAATGCTTACGATTAGATAAAACGTCTTTTTTGGGAAATGAGTTTGACATGATGACATCAAACAACGCAAAATATCTTCGAACAAAAGTTTGTGTGTAAGCTGGCGCTGCGTGGAAAGGAAACGAGGGCGAGTATGAAGTAAATTGAAATAGAATTGGGGTTAGCTCTGGAAAAATTGCGTATCTTAGCTCAGGACCGCAGAAACATAACAAACAATGGTATACAAGAGTGATGAAAAACTCCTGTAACGAAGAGCGTAACCAAAAGCAGACAGTAAGTCTTTTGTCCTCTCTTGTTGAAACCTCGGCATGCTTGAAATTGTATCAGTATTGCTTTGCCAGCACGAGGTTTGGGTAAAGCTTCATTAACATCAGTGGCCTACGTTTCGACTGCTCGTCGTCTTCAGAGGCCTAAAGCGGTGGGATTAGTGATCTTATGTCTGCCCCACCAAGTGCTTTATCAACACTCGGCTAGCTTCTCGAATCCCCTCTAGAGTTTTACAAGCAAAATCGCAGGATGAGAAAGACGAACACACCTTTGTTTCACCGCCGGTGCACTTGATGTTATGGTGCGATCGTATTCTTGATGACAGTAGTGCCAATAAGTCACGTTTAGTGGCTTGTAGATAAAATTATCGCACTACCCTATCATAGCCCACATAATGATAAAAACGGCATGAAGTTATCAGGGCCCGGCACGAGGTGGGCAAATGACAGGCTAGAAATCGTTTTGGGTGAAAAAAAAAGGCAAAGGGGAAGTCGTTTTTGCGTGGTCCAGGGCGAAGCCCCAGAAAAAATTGATAGTTCATGCTCTCTGCTATCTTAGCATGTTATGTGCCTTTACAGGCGAACACTGGAGTTCGCGCGCGTCAAACCGCGTCGTCGCTAATTGCCGCACGCGCGCCGTCGTTCAAACGATGCTATCTGTAACAGCATATATGAGTAGTTCTCAATGCATGCATAACTATATGGAGCGAAATTTCGTAGACGAACGGAGAGAGGATAGTGAAAACAAATTATGAAGAATCTTGGAAAACTTGGAAATCTTGGAAAACTTATGTGAACGGAACGAGTAGTAAGCATTTTGTCTGAAAATTCTGCAAAACTGGTAAATGAAGATGTTAATTCAAACGGCTCGTCTGCAACGCACAGATGACGATATGGTATGAAACTTGGTACGTACATGCACACGGGCCTGCAAGGCTTAACTGAGGAGTTTCATTGAAAAATTATATGACTGAAGGTTGTGGAAATCTTTTTTCTGAGATTTTCCCACTATCAAGAAAATGGAAAAATGGCTTGTTTGCAGCGCAGAGAAAACGAAATCGCGCGAAACTTGGTGTGTATATGAAGGACAGAGGAACAGACGCAGTAGGACTGAGGAACAATGTATGAAAAATTATGAAAAACTTATGTGGATGATGAGCGTGCCCAACTTTTTTCCAAATTAGGTGGGCAATTGCCCACCTAATTTGGAAACGTTCAATTCACATAATTTTTTCAAAATTTTTACATAAATCTCTTCTACACCTGAAGTTTACTTTATGGTAAAATTTTGGTTTTAAAACTCCCCCTCTCCTCTTTACTATAGTCAAAATAGGATCAGCGGCACCCTTTCTTACTGAGGAAAGCGCGCCACAATCGATCGAGGAACGGCGTCACTCAGTCTTGTAACAAGTTTCTCATGTTTTTCCTTGTATTATATTCTAAGTCAGCTATTTTAACGTCGTTTTTTTGATTTTGATGTTTTGTTTTCTTTTTAAATGTCAGTTGATAGTTTATTTTTTGGTAAAGTATTTAGCACCGCAGGCTTCGCCCAAAAGCGCTCGAAAGCGCCCATACTTTTTTATCTCTCTTCATATTTCTCATCCCTCTTAACATGCTTTCCGCTTGCATGTTAACGTGGTGGCCTTTAGGCTAGGTGGACGTGTGAAGTGAGGAAGGTGAAGAGAGACTCGAATAATTTTAGCGCTTTTGGGCAACGTTTGGCCGGTGCCGGCGTTGCACAAGCACAATGACTCATTTTTGGACTCAAAGGCGTATTCGTAAAAATTTTTGGGGTCAAAGGGGAATTCGTTTTGAAAAACCCCTTTTGCCCACCGCCTGCCGGGCCCTGGAAGTCATTCGTAAAGGCTAAGCAAAACACCGCTCATGAACAACAAAAACGAGTGCTTAGCGGTTACGAATGACTTCATGCCGTTTTTATCATTATGTGGGCTATGATAGGGTAGTGCGATAATTTTAACTACAAGCCACTGAACGTGACTTATTGGCACTACTGTTATAAGGATACGGTCGCACCATAACATCAAGTGCAAAGGCGGTGAAACAAAGGTGTGTTCGTCTTTCTCATCCTGCGATTTTGCTTGTAAAACTCTAGAGGGGATCGAGAAGCTAGCCGAGCGTTGATAAAGCACTTGGTGGGGCAGAAGATCACTAATCCCGCACCGCTTAGGCCTCTGAAGACGACTAGTAGTCGAAACGTTATGCCACTGATGTTAATAAAGCTTCAACCAAACCTCGTGCTGGCAAAGCAATACTAACATAATTTCAAAAGCAGACAGATAAGTAAGCAATTTCGATTCGAAACCGATTTCACAGGACTGGAGGCGGAAGGCGAAGCTTTGTGGCCTAATCAAGGCAAAAGAATGATTAGAGAGCACCCTCGTAAGAGAGACGCAGACTGCGTAGCGGGCGCGGGCGGTCGCCTTCCAGCCGTCACTCCGGTTCAATCAAAGGGTGAAATTTTGTCCTCTTTCCGTTAGTCATGTTTTTCTTTTTCAAATTTAGATTCCCATATTGCTTTTTAGGATTTCAAAATTAACTTTTCCGAATGTATGAGGTAGAAAAATTGCGTAAATTCTGAGTTCTACAAGTACTTTAAAATCTCGAAATTTCGACGCCCTGAAACATGGCTATTATTGACTTGATTTTTGAAAGTAATAGCGATTACGCTGAATTTAACAAATCCTGGAATCTCGTACAATAGTTCGCACTCGTAGGGAGAATGAAGTTTTTGTCTACGCATTGTGGATATATTGCGGAAGGAAGAGCTTGTAAAGAGGAGTGAGAGTTACATAGAAATGGTGCCTCGGTTTAGCAGTTTGTGTTATAAGAGATTTGAATGAAACGACTATATCAGGTCCGTTCAAAAGTAAAATGTTGAAAAAGAACTAGCTAGAAAGATGAGAGAAAATGTCACGTTTGCAAAAGGTTTGTTCTATTTACTTGTTACTTGAGCCCATTCAAAGACATTATTTGGAAATTTCAAGAATTATCTATTAGACGAGATCGGTGTGTTGGAAACTTTGGCGGTCATCTCAGCAGTCATTCGATCACATCGAAAACATGTCGGGAAGATATCGGAACGAGGAAGCTTGCATAGCTTGCACAAGCTCGCGCGTAAGCCCGCCACATTTAATTGTTACCAATTTGTCTACATAATTTCCCAGCCGAATTGTTCAAATCGACAAAACCACCATCGTAAGAGGCGGTAGATTTCAAAGGTTGGACATTCCCGCTAGCGATACCCCTTATTTCGTCTCGCCTAAGCGACATGTTAACCAAATGAGGCGTTTGGTTTCGTGAAAAAGTCTAACACAGGAGAAGAGAAGACGACTGACTGCAAAAAATGAAAGTGCGCTTTCTCCAGTTCTAAGTCATAATGAAATTCTCCTGCAATGTCGATAGTAACCTGATGCCGAGCGCTACAATAAAAGTGCAACGGAAAAGTGATAGCTGCCTCCAAAAACGTTAAAATACGGTTTCATGCCTAATTGTTAAATGAAGGCAAGTTTTGACCTTTGTTTTGATATGACTCAACTTTCGAGTCTCAAAATTTCATGAGAGTTCGAAATTTGCAAAATAAGGGCTTTAACTTGCCTTTGAGAACTGTGTTCATGTAGAAGAGAAGAAATCAAATGTAAATACCGAAGAGACCTTGACTAAGCCGGTAGCTCATATAATAAAAGAGTGTGGCTATTTGGGATATAAAATACCAGAAAGATACAAGAAATTTTGGCGCTATTCCACATTAGTTGGCCCAAAAAATGAAGATCGCGGATTTCGCTGATAGTTCGTCTAGAACGGGCTATCTTGCACGCTGAATCACGAATATCACATCTATTTCGCACGGTAGCGCTATCCAGTGGAGTCACGGTAGGATTACGGTAAGGGGTCAAGACCACAGATTTGCCCCAAACTTCGTCTAGGAGGATATTTGGCAAGCTGAACTTGGATAAATATTATATTAATTTCGCACAGTAGCTACAATTTTTTGGGTTACGTTTGGGTGTACGGTAGATGATTGAGAATCTCGAATTTGCTTGAAACCTTGCCTGGAGGGATTCTTAAGATGCTGCAGATATCATGCTCGTTCGCTGCAACACTGCCTCACTCTCTATTTTACGATGAGTTACAGTGCGTAAAAATCAACTTTCCCACTTACCAAATTTAGATTCCAAAAATCCACGAAAAGGCTCTATCGTGCCAAACGAGTGCGATATCCATGATCAGCGTGCCTGGAAAACCATCTGGGCAAAGTTCTAAGCAATTCGGGATTTTTAGACACCTACCGTTTTACCTACCGTAGCAAAATGGCGCTACCGTACGAAGTGAATACAAACTTCATTTTTAGATTTGCAAAAATTTCCCCCCTTAACGAAGTTTCGGGCAAATCTGTGGTTTTGACCCCTCACCGTAATCTTACCGTAACTCCACTGGATGGCACTACCGTGCGAAATAAATGTGACAATCGTAGTCAACGTGCAAAGTAACCACCTTTGCAAATCCACAATTTCCATTTTTTTGAGTCAATCAATGTGAAACAGTACCGAAATTTTCAACAATTTTTTATGATTATTTTTGACACTTTCCGTTTTCGGGATTGACAAGGGAAGCATACTTGGTCGAAGTGGCGTTTCCGCAAGAAATGTTCACTGTCTTATAGAGCGTGGAAAGCTCATTCCGAACCTGCTTTCGGTATCTGCAAAGCGCTTCTGAGAGGAGAGTTACGGAAATTTTTGGTGCAAAAATTTCGGGACGCAGCTACGATAAAATCTTTCAGAACTGTAGTCTGTGGGCTTAGAGGGGATCATGGTTACTGTCGGGGGGCTTCATGCAGTATAACTTCGTTTTTAATAAATTTGAGCTAGTCATTACTTCATTCAAGTGCTGGAAGACCTCAACACTCGTTTTTACCTTAACTAAAACCTTGAGATTTGCCTTAAAAACTCTTATAACTCCCATCTTAAAAGCGCTTTGCAGATACCAAAAGCAGATTCGGAATAAGCGTTCCAAGTTCTACAAGACAGTATACATTTCCTGTGGAAACGCGTCTTCGACCAAGTATCTTTCCCTTGTAAGAACCAAAGCGGTGTGCAGCTTTTTTGGTGCCCCTTCAATTCGGGAAAGCCCTTGATTTTAGCAGAGAAGATAATCTATTCGAACGGAATGAAGCAAGAAAGCGTAGAGATGGATAACTTGAAGAAATCACAACTGGAAAATCACAATCAATCCATATGTATGTTCCTGTTTCTGTAAAAAGGCAAATGTATAGCAGTAGCAAATGCTTATTACACATTATAATTGGTCACTCGTGGAATATAGTGGTCTAATCATAAAAGTGTGGTATCCCCTTATTAATTCTCAAAATATTACGCAGTCTAGTACAAGTACTGGTTGATGCACATCTTGGCAATATTTAATTTTGAAATTCCCCCGTTTCACTGTACATGTTGAATTTGATCTTGTTTTCGTTGACTAACATGTACAAAACAAATTAGTTCCGTTTAGATTAGCGTTGGTTTAGTCTGTTTTTAAAGTTAGTCCGGCTTTATAACCCTGATTACACGCGTACAAGGCGCGGGGAAATTTTTTTCCAAAATTGACCAAAACAATCAAGTCGAGGGAGTTTGAGACCAAACGACCCTATACCGTGCTACGTGTTGATTAAGAAGATTGTGCAGCGCAGAGCTTTCTAAAACATAGTATAGCGACAGAACTGCTCGCTCAAAAAAAACGGAAAAAAGCGGCTTTGTATGCGTGAATATAGGGTAGTATTATATTAGGTTGGCTAGAAAGTTCTTGCGTAATTCAAACAAAATTCAATAACTTTTCAATGACTAAACCTAAATTCACAATCTTGTTCTCTAAAAATATTAGAAGGCCTGCGCTCCAAGACGGATGTTTAAGCGCAAGATTTCATGAGCTAGTCCCCGAGAACGAAGCTCTCAAATATGGGACTTCAAAATTTGCAATCTTGAGTTTGGTGCCAGAAAATCGCAGAGTGCCGATAGCTAGCCGAAAAAAATCTGTAAAAATTACTTACACTGCAGAAGTCCATACGTTATTTTAGCAGGCTTTGATCTCGCATGGAAATGGAAAACAAAGAATTTGTGGAATTTGTCATTTTACAGGATAAATCCCCTTATCGATGTAATTTTTCCACAAAAACACAGTTTGCAACCAGAAATAAGACTTTTTGCCTAGTTAGAACCTTGTGACGTTTTTTGAGGTGTAAAAAAATTGTTTTTGCCGAAAAACTGCGGTAATAAGTAGATTTTTTCCGCAAAATGATTATTTCATCAATTTTATGTTTTTGCTTCACCGTGCAAGATCAAAGCCTTTCAAAGTAACTGATGGACTTCTGCAGTGTAAGTAATTTCTACAGATTTTTTTCGGCTAGCTAGCGGCACTCTGCGATTTTCTGGCACCAAACTCAAGATTGCAAATTTTGAAGTCCCATATTTGAGAGCTCCGTTCTCGGGGGCTAGCTCATGAAATCTTGCGCTTAAACATCCTTCATGGAGCGCAGACCTTCTAATATTTTTAGAGAACAAGATTGTGAATTTAGGTTTAGTCGTTGAAAAGTTATTGAATTTTGTTTGAATTACGCAAGAACTTTCTAGCCAACCTAATATTTATTTGATCAGGTTTTGACTGTACATGGATCAAAATTCATAAGCTGCTAGTAGAGCTTGTTCCGTTGAACAAACGCTCATGCATTTTGTGTAACCATAATGCGGCAGTAGCACGAGAAGTGGATAGAATGTTGTTTGTGTCAGTTCGACTTCGAAACATAAACCTCAAGTAGACTACTGAGTTCACATACAAGCTTCAAGGCACCGTCCATCCAAACTGAGGATGGGATTTTGGTGCTATATTACAGGGAGCGCCAACTAAGAGGAGTGTTTTTGTTGAAGTGACCTTTCCGTAAAAAATCTGTACCATTCTGTAAAGTTTTGAACGCTGATTCCGAATTTGCCTTTATTACCAGCTGTGCGTTTTTTTAACGCCAAGGTCTTTGGATTTTTGGCGCAAAAAATTGACGTAGAAATGCTTTGAGAATCAGCATTGAAGTGTCTGAACATTTGATTATTTGCGCTTTCAATTTTTCGGTCAAGAAACTCATAGCGCGATATACAAAAGCGCACAACAGATACGAAGACGGATTTGTAAACAGCATTCAATGTTCTACAAAATTGTGTTGGTATCAGTTGGAAAGGCAACGACGGGACACCCTTTCACTTTGGCCCGTAGTAAACCCCCATTCATCCCAGGTGACTTGAGATGAATCATTTAGACGAACTTCCTCGGGTGACCCTAATCCCGCCCACCTTCCCACGCTTTAGGACAGTCAGTTGAACAGTCAGAAGAATGCCCGGTCAAGTGTCACAATCAGTTCACCAGAATGCCACTTATCCGAGGTTGAAAATTCGGGTGACCCGAGAGAAATAGCGTGCTTAAGAGGAGGATCAGACAAAATTCCCGTAAGTTGCTCGTGAGTAACTTACGGGACAATCTAGCCGACGTATTATTGCGGTCTGAATTCACCGCGAAACTGCACACGTTTTCCCCATGGTTTGATTTTGGGCTATTCGGTGCGTTTCCACTGTTTTCGCTTGATATCACTCTTTTATTTTCTTCTCTGATGCTAGCCATCATGTCCTTACTTCTTCTTCACGGTTTTTGCGCTAAATTCCCAAAAATCTCTTGTACGCATCTCATCTCTCATCTCGTGTTACGTGGTGTGCATTTATTGGTTGTTATTGTCGGTATTCTGTTTACGTTTTATTGTTGCATTTTGTTTGTCACGCTTTAAGTTTTCTTTAGTTTTACGGTTATTCGACCGTACCGTTTGCGTTGTGAACGTCGAACTTGAACCGAAAGTAGTGAGTGATTAATTTTTTTTTACTTTGAACCTAACCTGAGAATTTTCTTCGATGTTCTCCTTTGTCGTTTTTTTATCCAGTAATCAGTAATTTGTGTCGTGTTCCATAGACACTATTGGACATGTGCACCATTTTTATTATGGTTTTTCTCGTTTGGGTTCTTTTCCGCTAGAGTCAACACACCTCGCGGAGAAGGGGGGGGTGGTGGAGGGAGGGAGGAGAGGAGGGAGAAGGGAGGTGGGAGGGAAGCGGAATGGGGTGGGAGGTTGCAAATCTACTTGAATCACCGAAGTTCCGAAAACAAAAAAATTTAGGGCTGCTTAAATCATTTCTGAAAAGGAGTATGTCAGGATTTGCTGCAAGCACTGGAACACCAAGGGGTAAGGCAAAAGGATGACCAAATTAGGATTGAACTCTCATTTTAAGAAATCCCTAACAAGATTCCGAATGCTATTTCGAAGCACATCATTGATTACTATGTGAACCATGCGGACGTGCTTTTGAACGACACGAACCTGCGGAGTGTCTCTCAAAACAATAAAAGAAGCCAAGCATATAAGAGCCTGCTGACCGAGCTCAAAGAGGAGTTTGAATTCGAACCTTCGGAAAAGCGCTTGCGAAACCACTTCGACTATATGCGCAATAAAATTATTCGGAAAGGAATGGCGCACAAACGGAGTCTCAACGCTGAAAAAAGGTCAGCCTGTTCGATCGTGAAACACGGTAAAACTAAACTGGGTTGGCGGTTGTGGTTTCCTGCGACTGCTACTTCAGGGTTCTTTGGCGTCGTGAGCGTGCATGGTTCAATGATACAAGTAAGTACAATCATATGCTTAATCACACAACAACTACGCACAATTATAATGCGATTAGAAAACATTACGTAAAATTGAGACAAATTGAGTCAAAGAGGAAAAAAATATAGGAGCAATATTGCTGAAGAAAAACGGCGCTAGTGTGCATTTTGGGCACAAATACGCGATCCTGGCCCTACAATTGCGATTTCAATTAAACTGGTTTCTTTGGAGGCCGCCGCAAAAAAATTGCCCTGCGGCGGGTTTGATCCTGACATCACGCCAACATCACGCCAACGTCTACGCCACTTACCCACCGAACTTTGTTTCGCCTTTCCCGTAAAGGCTATTCGAGGCAATCGCCGTGATTGCTCGACGGGGTATGGATTTTCCAATCAATCACTCGCTTGACACTGGGCTGAGTCGTTCTACGTTCAACGTGGGCCCGTCCCCAGCCGAGTTGCGCTGAGAGGGGGTTTACTACGGGAATTTGACTAATTGCTCAACCAGGCTACAAAGATGCAATTCGAAAAGAGAAAATCGCTCGAGAGAGTCAAAGTGACTTCTTATTTAATGATTTTCTGAGTGAGCGTCAAAATTAATAAAAATGTCGAAAATCTGATAATCATATTGCACAGGCGTTTATGCTAATTCTAAATATATTACAATGAGACCAACATTGGACAGTTATCTTTAGACCACCCACATTGATGGGGCAAAGCCACTTTTGATCTACCTTCTGGGGCGAATTTCCTGCATCGGAGTTCAGCTTTTGCAGCAGTTATTTGGCAGTCGCTTACAATTAGTTTCGGGCCTCGCTATTGCACAGCACCAAACCTTATCACCTCAGTTTCGGTAGACGGTCCTCTGCACCTCTATGATTGTGACTTATTGAACAGAAAAAAAACACGGAATTGAGAGCTCTTACTTCGATGCGATTTGTTTAAAATTTACAATCTTCGCGCTGAGATACGCATCTTAATGGCCCTGACTAAACTGGCTACATAGTCCCAGCAGGTGAATCGCGCAGGCTAATTCAAAGATGATTTATCTTCAATTTTTATTCCATTTTCCACGCTGTTTTGCGAGTTTTTTGAGCCATTCCTTTTTGACCTTGCCGACGTTAGTGTTGTGACTCCTTGAATACACAAATTAGTTGTCGTCCATAATATACTTTCGGTTTCACAAATACGTGGACAAAGTGGTATCCATAGCAACACAGATTGAATACAACCTGAAACGTAATTGTATGTAATTCTTTGCAACTTTTTGATAAACTTTTCCATGTCTTTGACTTGCATTTTTATGTTACGAAAAAAAGGAAGTAATTTATAGGACCCTATCGTGAGCAAAGCCCATATGCATAGAATCACTTAATTATAAACGAGTATTATTTTTGAACTTTGTTCATCTTATCGACGTCAACCAGACGGCAGCAGGTCAGGCCCCCAATCAGTTTGCTCACTAATTTGTTGACCCACCTGATTCAACCTCTGTTGAAGACTTGAGCAAACTGCGTAAACCGCTCGTGCAGTGGTTCTATTTCTGCAAATTCTCACCTCATCTGTGTTTGTTAACAACAAATTGAAAACGTACATTTGCACACTATGATACAGAGCGTATGTCTCAAGCCACTGTCTACAACTCAATTTCCGAAACTTCCTGCCACGCCAGATAGCTCCATTCCCAGTTCTATGCAATCGCATTTGCGTTGCTGATATACAAAAAGTTTTTCTTAATGGCACTTCTCCAGCCTGTGCTCCTGATTTTTCTGAATGAAATCATGTAGCACACCGCGAGTGGTTTTCTAATAATTATGCGTGCGACGCATTTTCCCTTACTATTGTAGCAACATTCATGTATGTGTATGCTGTGATGAGACCTTCTCCCATTACTGTCACATAACAGGCATACAAATATCCATAAGCAGCAACAGAATTCATTACAAAAGAATAAGGTTCTGCAGCAAGGCTCTGCCAATTGTCGACTTAGACTGAGGGGCGTGCTCCGCTTGCCTACAGCAGTATGCAAATTTACAATTTATTCTACAAAGAACTGTATTTATAGCTTATTATTGTTATATAGAAGCTATGTGGCTTAAAAACAACTCCTAACCTCTGCATTGTCGTTGAGATCAAGTACATTCCATAAATGACGATGGCTGGACCAGTACTTTTTTTACCGCACAGATGTATTAAAATGTCCGTGTTGAACTGACCAGTGTTGCCGGAACGTCTGTAAAATGCAGTCTCCAGCATATGGTTCAGAGACTCGAAAGCTGGGTAGGTTCAGGCTGCCAGTGCGCAAATGTAATAACATAGAATCTAATTATGTGTGCAAGTAAAAGTATGGAAATGTGCGCAACCTACAGCAAGAATGACATGCGATCGCATTTGTATAGTTCAACGGCATATGCTTTTTATATAATTCAGCTTCTCTATTCTTGTTATGCTTCTTTCAATCAAATATCAGTACAGCTGACCCCTTCAAGTATGAACCTTAGCTTCATTAATTCATCTTTCCATGCAGCCTCTGCGTGCAATCGATAGCTCTCTACTATTATTTTTGCAGATCATCGCAGTAGATTATCAATATACATTATTTCAGGCTGTTACAATGTAATTTCATCCTTATTAATCTTTTCTACACATTTGCAACAATGAAAGTGACTCTGCTCACATGCCACACTGCTGCTGTGCTCACAAGTGCATCTGTACTCTAAAATATAGGAAAATGTTGCAATCACAGTTTTTCCTTTTCTAACTGTCAAATAACTGTCAAAAACAGTTACAAACACAACATAATGTGACCGTTTTTGATACAGTCACAAAAAATCAGCTTTTCATCGTTTTCGTTTTCGTTTTTTAGCTTGATCCTAAAGCGAAAACCTGCAAATCGATGCCGCCAAACACAAAATTTCAAATTCATTGCAGCGTTTTTAACCATTTTTAACTTTCTTTGCTACATGTTTCAAATCTTTTTCATCTTTGATTTTTTATACACAACCTTTACTTTTTATTAAGGATAGATATTCAAACAACCTTCACCACTGAGCCCCCATCTTTAGACTATCAAAGTATGGTCGGCCTTTTTAGCACGATGTATATTAACACTGTGCTTATGAAAGGGTTGAAATGCCAACAATAGTACAATAGATATTTTAATGGAAAACTGATAAAACTGTTTTCTCTAGGACATAGGGTAGTAATGACTTACCCATCAAGGAGACAATTCTGGGACAATGCTTCCTCTTATTACTCTGTCGAGAAAACAATGCCGTATTTTACTGGCATGCTTTCACAAAGCAATCAGACTCAACTCAACAAATGGTAAAGAGTAGTGTTCGATAGAGCAAAGCAAGCTCTACAAGATGGCATTTACGATTTCCCTCCAAGTTTGATTTACGGAAAGTTTGAACTCAAAGTCTGAAGATTTCTGGATGCTCAAATCGGAAAAAAATCAGATCTTCGTCCAAATAATTTCCACGGACCTTCCACTCGCACATCAGTATTTCGATAACTGACATATATGCGTGCAGTTGCTGTGTTTTTTGCTTGGCTAGAAACTGAGAAAACGAATTTTTTCGCAATATTATCGAAGCAATGCTGAGCCGTTTTTGAATATGTAGTGCTATACTACAAGCCTAGGTAAGTATAACTATAGATTTTCTGCCAATTCCGAGCGGTAGTTTTCGAGAAATAACGAACTCAGCTTTTTTCTTTTCAGTTTTGGTGCTAAAATCGACATTTTCCGAAAACTACCGCTCAGAATAGGCTGAAAATTTATAGTTATGCTTACCTAAGGTAGTAGTATACAGTCAAATATGCAAGAACACTCAGCTTCTGAAAAAACGCGAAAATTTTCGTTGTGCAACTGCACACTGTATGTCAACTATCGAAAGTATTGATGTGCGAGTGGAAGCTCCGTAGAGATTATTTGGACGAAGATCTGATTTTTTTTTCCGATTTTTTGAGCACTTAAAAATCTTTGGATTCTAAGTTTGAACTTTCCGTGGATCAAACTTGCGAAGTCGTAAATGACATTTTGCAGAGCTTGCTTTGCTCTATCACAGTACTCTTTGCCCTCTGCTGAGTTGAGTCTGATTGCTTTGTGAAAGCAACGACATCATTTCCTTGACAATCTAATAAAAGACCAAAAGTAGTTTTTGTCATGAGACTTTTCAGCTTCCATAAAGTGGGAAATGTAGAATGAACGCCGTTTTACAGAAAGGAAGCGGTGCCCGGATAAAACTGTAATATATCTTTTTTTCTAAAGCCTTGACCACAGGGCTCGGCACGAGCTGGCACCAGGGAAAATTTAAAACTAAGTCGCGTTTAATCTTGAAAATTTCGTACGAAGCCACCTTTGACCTGTTTCAAAGACCCTCATTATTTATGTAAAAGTATGTAGTAGGGTTTTCATGCTGATTTCATGGAACAACTTTTCACAGCTTTCTGAGCTTTTTAAGTGGTTGGATCACATCTTGAGAAGCAGGAAAAGCCGATTTTTCGACTGCGGAGCGGACTGAGTAATTTTCAGATGGCTATAAAACGCTGAAAAGAAAGCATTATGAAATTGTTTCTTCTCTGAATTTAAACTTTTAAAATGTAGATACATTTTATGTAAAAAAAGTTTGAGAACTTATGTGAGCAAAGTGTCGGTGCCAGCTCAGCTGGCACCCAGCTGGCACAATGCCAGCTAATTCAGAAAAAAGTTCAGCACAGCTTTCATTCACATAAGTTTTCATAAATTTTTGAGTCGTAGTTCGGGTCCGGGTAACGCGCATGCGCACATTAAATTTGGTGTCATACCCTTGCGTTTTGGCTGAAAACAACGCCTTTGTTTATTTGATGGACAGCATGCCGGTGGCTTGCCGGCGGCATTCTTGCGGCTCTTCTCCGCCAGGGACCCCGGAAAAACGATATACCTTTGTTTTCCGCCTTAGAAACGATATCCAGCTTGACTCGGTGCCAGCTGTGCCGAGCGCTGCTTGATCAAGTCTTAGCTCAAGCCGCAGTTTATGTTTCATGTATGGACGAAAAATCCGCATCTAAACTCTCCAGTGCCGTAAATGAAGAGAATTGGTCCGCACAGAAACGCTACAATGCAGAACTCGAACTTAGCATTTGCGTTTCTCTTTCACGATTATTAATCACTGGCCAAGTGCCTTTCAAGAAAAAATTAAGCTGTATAAGATATGATTTGCTCTTATAGACGGAAGCCACGAAATTTATAGTGCGAAATAGCGTATTTTTGTACTATTTAGCCAAAGCACGAGAATTTTTGGATATTTCAGTTTTTCTTGTTTATTTGAGATGAACATTTTTTTTGATAAACGTAAATTCTCCATCCTGGGACCTTTAGCATAATTCTGTTCCTACTATTCGGAATAGTTTCGAGGGCAAAAAAGCTCTTAGAGATTGCTTGGGTAGAGCATGGGCATGTCTGTGACTATGATATCGATTTCGGAGAACATACTAGCGCTGTTCGGTACAAAGCATGGTTCGCTCTTGATTAGCCCACCTAGAAAACTCAATGAAAAAACCAGCGGCTGACTTCTTCTGCACCTAAGAGTCGTAATTACTTCTGCTAATCGTGTGGACTCTAGTCTTCGAGCTTAACGACCTATTGTCTGCTTTCAACCCAACTTCTCGTTCTGCTCTTTCTCTATCTGCTTGCCAATGTAACTCCTCCCATACTGACCTAAAATTATTCAATTCGGGTTGATAACGCGCTTAACGGAAACGGATTCTCGCCGCAAATATTAGGTTGTCCTAAAAGTAAACCGTATTTTTGCATAAATCAAACTGTACTTGTTTTTCTGGCGGACTTGGGGCATCATTCGATAGAGCGAAGCAAGCTCTACAAAATGACCATCAAAGAAGTCGCTATCCAGGTAAAATTTGGATCCAAAAATCAAAATTTTTCAGCTACCCTAAAAATCGGATCTCCTTCCAGAAAATTCCTATGGACTCCCAATGTTGCGGCTCGGTGGGCTCTGCGCCCCCTCACCTAGCGCTCGACTGCCTTACGCCACAGCTCCTGTCCCCAAAGGACTTCCGCCACTGCGGGTGGCGCCAGCTCACAATGGCGCGTTACGCCTACACTGCACACGAAACAATAGATATACATAAATTTACTAAACAAATATCACGCAAATACACGACATAAATAAATATAAACATACTTACCACGGGAAGTTAGGCTTAAGCTCTACCCCGGGCTACCGACGGGGACTCTATCTTACTCACGCTCACACACTAACACACTCACACACTCTCCCGACATCCAAAGGAGCTACCAACAGCCGCCAAGGCAGCAGCTACGGCACGGCAACACGGACCCCATGATGTTGACCAGCAGCATCGAACCAAGCTCCCAACGAATCCTGCGCGACCAAGGCGTTTCGTAATGTTCATCATCCTGGAATTCTATCTCGCGCGTACATCCAAACAATCCATCAACGATCCATCTAATCGCGAGGCAAGGGGACGTAGACACGACGACGATATCGTGGAAACCCAACCAATCAATAACAAAGGCGGCACGACGATAGTAATAAAGGATATTCGTTGACGACAGCCCCGTTTCGTGCATTTACACATCGCAGGCGTGCCTTTTTAAAGCCTTTCCAGCTTTACAGTAGGCTGCAGCTCGCGGGGCATTCGCAGCTCACAGCATGCCCGTCCTTTAACCTCTTTTTGTTGTTTGAGTATATCACATCGTTTTTCTCCTTAATTTTCATTTTAGGCAGTTACAAATTCTCATACACGCAAAACCATTGCTCCGGAAAGAATTGGAAGGAATAATGAGTTTTCTTCAAAGTTGCAATGGCGGATATCGTGGATATGATTGGGAATGCAATGTTTTCTTCAGTGTTTTATAATGAGTTGCCTTTTTTTCTTAAAAAAGACTGCTGAAGTGGCTGTTTCAGCACTTCTACATCAAGGAGACATGTAGGTGTGCTAAAATAAACATTTCAGTGGTCTCATTTGAGGAGAAGGCATGATAGCCATCACTGCTCATGAAGAAAGCATATTCTTTCCCCTAACTATGCCGGGACGATAGTTTACGATTCTGAAAATGTTTGTATGGTATGTAAAAAGGAGCATGGCTTCAATAACTGTACCAAAACTTTTTCTCCTGCTCTTTCAGTATCCATCAAAGCAGAATTTTTAGAATGCTCGACCAAGAAAATTTCAAAGAAAAGGAGATTGAGTATCTGATGAGCAAGTTCCTGAACTGAAGATTAAAAAGTAAAAAAGATGAGAAAAAGATGAGAAATGCGGGAGATGTTAAAGTACAGGGATGCTGCGAGCTCGAATTCCCTGCGCGCTGTAGCGTACTGTAAAGCTGGAAAGGCTTCAAAAAGCACGCCCGCGGTGGTGTAAATGCACGAAACGGGGCTGTCGTCAACGAACATCCTTTAAGATGATAAGACGAAAGAGGCCGCACTGGCGCGCGTACGCGCCATTTATAGCGGTGCCTGGGGACGTGCCTACATGGTGGTCCGGAAGCGAACAAGGTAGCCGCCTTAAAGCGCGGCGACCGTGCTCACGACCGAACTGCGCGGCAACACGGTGCTCCCGGCCACATGCTGTGAGGAGCGGTCGATCGCGAGCCGCGACACACAACTTGGTCCTTATACAGGGTGTCCCAAAAAAATCTATCGAACGTTTGATCATTAATATCTCTCTTCCCAAGAAGTCTTTTGCCTTGTTTCAGGTACCAGTCTGTAGAGCTGGCTTCAACTTAGATTTGCGTTATAGAATGAGTCACTCATTTCTCTTCATTACTGTAGGATTACGGTAGAAACTTCAAAGAGGGATTTAAGCAATGAAAGGCCATATTTTGCCTCGGAAAGGAAACCAAACAGCCTGAAAAGTTTTGCATTAGGCTAATTAGAGCTGCTGATTATAACTGTAAAGTTCCCAACTTATTATGACGCTTCATTGAAGAGTTATGCCAGGTAAGAGGTAGCGGCCATTTTTTCAATGTTCCTAAAAAGTGCGGTTATACCGTTTAGAAAGCTTCGTAATCTTGTGATTAGTTGAGTATTGTATTCAGCGTCCATAAAAACCCTATTACGCAAGTTTTCACAATTTGAAAGTTTTGATACGGCAGCTTTCTCCACATTGACACCATAGTTTCAAGTTTCTAACGTAATCCTACAGTAATGAGGAGAGATGGGTGATTCGTTCTATAATGCAAATCTAAGTTGAAACCAGCTCTACAAAACGGTACCTGAAGCAAGGCAAAAGACTTTTTGGGAAGAGAGATATTAACGATCAAACGTTCGATACATTTTTTTGGGACACTCTGTATAGTAGACACATAGTGGTATCGAAAAATGTTTTTGTTGATTTCTTCCGGAGTCCAAAACTGAGAAAGAAAGGGGGTCCCAAAATGCCAAAATGCCACTTTTTTCGGGTTTTATGTAAAACTTGGTATTTCTCGGACATAAGAGCACATACACGGGTAAGTTTTCAAAATTATGCTTAGTAAGGCTTGTAGTATACAATGACATATGTGGGGGGGGGGGGGCAATTTGCCATTTTTGGGTGATTTTTGTTTCTCGCTTCCTATGCTTGGAAAAAATTCGCTAAAGGCATAATCGAGTACTACTATGTCCCTACTGTCATAGTTGCGATAGGAGGAGTGATGGATCTTACCCCCTTCACTTTGAGGCCAAAATCCCGATGACCCCCTTCACTGGGCTGAGATTGGTATTGTACTTTGAGAATATGATAAAATTCGTTATTAAAAGGTTTTGCAGGCTAAGTATCTCAAGCAACAAGTACACTCATAAATCTACAAAAGAAACGGTATTCATATTATTTATTTATCCTCGTAGCGTTCATTTGGGGAGCAGAAAGTGAGGACACAAAATCAGTTAATTTTTGAAGCACATGAAATCCCTCATATCTCGCGGCACAGAAGACCTAGAAAAAAATCGACGGTCTAAGTCGATTCTCCATGATCTCAGCTTTCGAATGGTTTACAGCATGTTAGGGCTTCTTTGCTTTCCGGCTCTAAAAATCATTTGCTCCGGTGACCCATAAAAGCCAACACATTGTATAGGTCGTCCCGAAAGTTCTTGCGCACGATTTTCAAAAATTCATAACTTTTGATTTTTCCAACCGATTTGACTGCTTCTATTTTCGTATGAAATAGTAAGTCATGTTTCTTATGATGACATCTTATATGCTTACTAATGGTCATCTGTTGCATAGATAAGAGCGATAGAAGAATATTGGTCAAAATTTGTATTTTTCGTGTAGGGTCATAAAAAATCGGAAACTTGCAACAGAAATCGGAGCAGTCGGGATTGTAGGTTCTTTCACCAGCTCTCTCTAACAGTGCAAAGTTTGCGCCGATTGAGCGTTTCTGTGGAAAGTTATTTTCCCTGAAAAATGCCAAAATAAACCAAATTCGCCCTTTTGTATTGCTTGCTCGAAAATCATAACTTTTCATAGAGACCCTCAATCAGCGCAAACTTTGCACTGTTAAAAAGAGCTGGTGAAAAAATTTACAATACCGACCGCTCCGATTTTTGTTGCAAATCTCCGATTTTTTATGACCCTACACAGAAAATTCGAATTCTGACCAATTTTATTCTATCGCTCCTATCTATGCAACAGATGATCATTAGTAAGCATGCAAGATGTTATTATAAAGAGCACGACTTGCTCTTTCATAAAAAAAATAGAAACAGTCAAATCGGATGGAAAAATCAGATGTTATGAATTTTTGAAAATCGCAAAATCGCAGTGCGCAAAAACTTTCGGGACGACCTAATAAGAGCGAGGTGGAGCAAGTCAATAGTAAAAATGTGCTATGGATTGACATCGTTATCAGCACTAACGGGAACGTAAGCTAACGCATCTATTTAGGCGTGCTTATCGTTGTTGTATGTTTATGTTTTTTTGGTAAAAAATGCGCTTTTGATTACACTTAACTATGGGAGACTGGTGAATTTCCACACCTTCACACAAAAACCCGCCCATTTCCGGAATCTATACTCTGTAAACCTAGTGCTGAAGAAGGTCGCTTTCGTGAAAACGCTCTAGACTCACCTTACCTAATTTGTAGATAATGGTTGGTTTCAATGAATCAAAAACTTTAAGACATTCAGAAGAATAACATGTTATCAAAATATCCCTCAGTGTTTTATAAAGGTTGGCAGTTTGAAGAGGAAACGGCAGGCAGAATACTTTACAAAATCGCAGATGACTCGCATGTGTTCCAGTTCAACAGCGAGGCAGAATGAAAGTTCATATGCCGACGAAAATGTTGTCGACATTGATACAGAGTTGACAGTTGAGCGAAACTCTCTGATTTCCTACATAAGGAATCCAAGCAGATTGCCTAGTTTAGAGGAAATGTCCAGGAAATCCATTGCTGATCTTCAGGTTGCTGAAGATTTCAAGGCTGCTAAATTCACAAACATGGATATGAACAAAAGGAAGGTGTTAGTACAAAGCATAGCTACTGCTCTTAGATCCCGACTGGAGTGCGAACCCAACTCTGTGCTTTATGCTTTTGGAAGTTATTCGCCTTGTGACATTATGACCTATGATATTGAAAAAAACCAACGCGCAGCATAGTACCTACTTTTTTCGGCTATTCCGCAGATGCTGTTAAAGAAGAAGTTGAGCAGCTTTCTCATCAGTTAACAGGACGTATGCCAGAGGAGGTGAAGCCAGAGTTCCACAAGGCCCAAAAAAGTATGCAATATTTCCTTCCCTTGCGAATGCATATGCGATCTCGCTCTTTCCCCATTACTTACCGCAAAAATCTGATGGACTTACTAGCAAAGCTACTTTCCATTCCGACGCACGGCAGAGGTGAAGAAAGAAATTTTCTATCTACTTTGTTATCAGAACACAACGCAGATTCGTAAAACGATGGAGCATCTAAGCAATTACTTAAGGTTTGTCAACCTTCTACTGAACATATTGTTATCTAAAAACTTCATCTAAAGGATTGGTATAAGTGGTCCAGACAGGCTGTTACCGCATGACTTTTTGAAATATCCTAAAAGATGGTATGAAGAAATTGGTCACCTACCTGCTGACTTTCCTGGTGCTACCAGAGGGCCAGGGAAAAACCACAAAAGCGCTTAGAAAAAGAAGAAAGTTTCAAATCCATTTTCGACCCAGAACGCTTTTGCACGCAATTCTACTTCTACTCCGATGACCTTTTGGAGGAAGAAGAAGATTTTTCAGGCAGTGAACTTGTTGTCTCTGACGTTAGCGATAGTAATATTGTTGATGATGATGTGCAGGAATTGAAGTTGTTCCTAACTTGTACATCTTTTGGGATAAACCTTATTGCTTTCGTTTTTTGTTGATGCAATGAAACAGGAGCACAGATCTTCATAAAGACAATTTTTTTGAGATTTTTTAATTTCTTTCAAAATTTTCAAAATTTTTTTGCAATTTGTGCCGAAATAAGGTGCAAATTAGAGCTCTTCATACCACGCTTTTTTACCTTTTCTCTATTCCTCCCCCCTAGACTCACATACCCCCTTCACCCTGGAAGGTTGGGAACAGCCGAGACCCCCTTCACCTGGGGAGAGCCCGGCTCCCTCTATCGCACCTATGCCTACTGTATAATGACCAAGTTGGAAGTCTGTAGGATTCTTTATCGCAGAAATCCAGTTTTCAGGTAATAAATTTTTTTTCGAATTTGGCTACAAACTTTACATGGAATGCGACTTAGGCGGATCCTTGGTGGTCATTTTGCAGAGCTTGCTTCGCTCTATCGAATGGTACCCAAGTCTGCCAGGAAAACAGAAACAGTTTGATTTATTCAAAAATACGGTTTACTTTTGGGACAACCTAATAGATTATAAATGAAGATTGCACGACTATCCTATTTTCTTAAACATAATCCTAGTTGGATCTTACCACTTTTCTTATCAGTGTCAAGATGCTTGGATCTGCTTCAGAGTTGTAATGACCTCCGATTTTCAAAAATTTTTCTCGCTTTTTTTCTGTAAGCACATGGTTGTCGTCAACGATGCGTGTTGTGTGCAAACTGCCAGAAAAATTTTATCGATCAAGTTTCTTTTACTCTCATCTCCTTTGTTCTTAATCTCGTGCTGCCATTGACACACTCTTATAAGACTTTACTTGACTCTAATTTGGGCCTTGAGTCTTACTTCTTATTTTTATGAACGAATTTTTTATGCGTAATTTCTTCTTACTCATCTCATCTTCAGTTGTCTGCAACATAGAAAGCTGGAAAATGAAGTATAGCATAGTAAGTGATTGTCCTTTCATGTGAAAAATTTCTTACAAAAAAAAAGATACTTAGTCTCCGTGGCCATTTGAGATAAAACCTACACCATTATATGCATTTTAAACCGCTGCTTCCAGATCTGCTTTCTTATCTGCTGTGCACTATCCCGAAAGAATTTACAAACATTTTTTGCCATCAAAACTTGCACTGTTTTCACTTTTGTTTTGTTCTTTCACCAACATCATCATAAAATTCCTTACGCACTACAGAAGAGCGTTTAAATAAAATAAAGCCATACGTTGAGCTCAGGAATGCCGTCAGCGATATATCAGAGTCTAAAAAGCCTGGATACTGCTCTGACTGCCTAGATCTCGTTAAACTGATATGGAAGAGAGTCCATAGTCTATAACTTTGTTCACAGAGACGCAGCAGATGAAGAACATGAATTCGGAATCAGCGATTCAAGGTGCATCTACTAGTATGTATCTCATTGCAAAAGTGCACAGTCACCAAGTATCCTTTCCCTGTTAGATACTGCACATTTAGTTGTAACGAACGGAAATTTTCATTGACTGTATGATTACCAAATAATTGATTTTCGAAAAACTTTCGAATGCACGACATTCCATTTTCGATTTTCAAATTATTCGAATTCCAATGTTCGAATGTAGGCCCATGTGAGAATTGGAACTTCTCAAATGTTCGAATGACTGAACTTGATTGATTTTTCACTAATCAAATAAATCGAATATTCATTAAGTTCATATGCAATATTCGATGAATCGAATGCAGTATTCGAATATCCGAATTCAAAATCCGAATATGCAAACGACTGTTCTCAAAACTTCTCGAATATTCGAAACGAATGAGTGTCTTTCAAAATTCCTCGAATATTCGGATATTTAAATAAGTCATTTTTGCAAGTCTTCAAGTGAACGAATTATTCGAATACAGGCCTTTTCCATTCACGACTATTCGATTACGATTGATTGAATGAACTTTCTCTAATATTCGACTACTCCAAAATTCGAATGGCTTATTTCGAATAAATTATTTGGATACGAATGTTTGTTGAAATTGCACTGCACATAGTAGATCATACGCGCATATTGTAGTGCATTCAATATTTACTGATCTGACAATTGATACAGATTGAAGCACTCAGCACTTTTCATGGAAATTTCCACTTACTTTTACGCTGTAAGATTCTTATAAGTGTATAGCAACAACACTCATAATACCGAGAGAAAAGTAGCTAGTGCAGGTTGAGGATCAGCGGCGGTCCCAGAACTCCCACTAGGGAGAGACGACAAAAAATTTTTCTGTTGAAAACTTTGGCTACACACACTCTGAAAAGGCTTTTGAGATACATGTCAAAGATTTTGCCGGCTCATTTTGCAAGCATAAACCAGTCACTTGCACACTTATAAAACACATGTATGCAACTTTCAAAAATCTCTCAATCTCTCCCCGTCCCACTCCCTCCACAGTTGGAGACCATTCATCTAAGAATAGAGCTTCAAAGTGCTGATAGTCCACATACTATAAATTTTTCCCTAGTATTCAGTATACGCACATATCTGTTCGTCGCGGTCGCAGGATTTCCGCCGGGAGAGGGGGGAGGGGCAAATATTTTTTTCAAATGAAGGCGCGTGGCGTTAGCAATGCGCTCCGAATAATTTCTTGGGAGTTTCTTAAGAAATTCAAGTCCATAATCTCTAAAATCTAAAAAAAGGGAGCGTAGGCAGCCACGCCCCTGAAAAAATTATTTTACAAAGCTAAAAATTTCAAAGATCATTTTTGATTGTTTACAAGAATAAACAAATTACTTGCACATTTTTAATCTAATCATTCGGCTGTCACACCACTAGTCAAAGTTGTCATTTCTTGACGAAGAAGCATCATATAGTTTTTCGCTAACTAGTCCGTGGCTTCTTAACAAGTTTGGGCCTTCCCAAAAACAGAGGAGGCTCTTTTTTTATTAGTCATGAACAACTTTGCATAAATGCCGAGTTTTCTAAAAGACGTTTTGTAGCATTCCAGCGGCTTTATGAGCGCATCGACCATACACTACAATCACTTGGAAAAGCACGACACAACTATTGTTCATAAACGTCCTTTATTTTCAATAACGTTTTGATTGTGAGATAATAAGGAGCAAAAATGAGATTACTTAATGGAGTGTCGCGGTTATGATTTAAAAAAAACGCATAATTCTCAAACTTTTTCGTTAGGTTTCATTTCGATAGTAAATATGTAGGTGAGGGCTAAGCAGTTCATTTGCATTGTTTTGTGGGGAATATATGATAACGGTAGACAAAAAATTGGATAATCGATTTTATGCAAGCTGACAAACGTTGCGGAATCCTGGCGACCGTTACCTGGAGCTCGTCATAGCAATATTTTCACCTTTTCACTATGATATGAAATGATGATGTTATGCATATTCATTGATTACCAGGTGAAGTTCTATACAACTGGAGTGTCGGAAATCAGCTTTTTCTTGACTTTTTCGCATTCTTCGTTGGTAGGTCTTCCCAGCACTTCCTTGTTGAACCCGGCACGTCTTTGTACAAAAAAACAAACGCTTCGCAACTTAGCTGTATACGTTTCCGTGCCGAATATTGCAAAACTGTAAGAGCATCCAAACCGTGGTACAAACGGCCTCTGAAACAATTTGCAAAATTTGTTTTCTTGACAAGGGTCTGAAATAAGTTACCCACCCCAAGCACTACTTTAACGCGCTTCACAATCTGAACAGCTATTTCGCTATAACTCGCATTCCTGTAAATCCTTAGATCGATCGCCTGAGCATAACAATGAATAAACACCTACTGATCTGCAAGGTAGAATACGACTGCAACGCCCCTGCCTTTCTGACCCCAAAAACAATCATCCAGTGTTATCTCTTTGTTGGAGAGGTCCAGTGCCAGTGTTACTAATTCACAATCCTTAGTCTGAATAGAGAAAGCCTCTTATTAAACTTATTTCAAAGTAGTATTTTTTTTTATTTGCAAAATCAGCTATAACAAAACTTGGTACACGTTCTATACGTGATAATGATGTTCTCCAATTCTAGCATTCGTAATGCTAGAATCGGAGAATAGATAATGTGACCTAACAATAAATTGGCTCACTGATAAACAATTATGTTGATATCGGTGCATTTCAGATTGTAGCATGGCTAATATAATGAAACCAAATATTGATGTTAAACACAGGAATGACATCGAATGATTAGTCGGAAGATAATCGCCGAACACGCAAACTTCCAAGAACATAGTTACAACAAGATACAAGAATCACTTAAAAATGTTTGGGCAAAATTCACATTAATCAACTTGTAAAGAATCTGGACACTAACCACGCGATAATTTTGAACTTTTGACTTTTTGCGGAGTCTTTCTTCTACTTCGTTGTTCAGGTCGTTGAAATCAGGACATTCGTCTTTTACAAATGCAAATGAGTGAAGGCACATCACCTGAACGCGGTGATCAATGAAGGGGAGAAAAAAGGAAGAACTCACGGCAAAAATGATGTACTGTTTCATTGTAAAACTTCATTTGCTTCAGGCTATTTATAATCTGACAAAGTTGCCTCATGTAGTCCGCGCCTTCGTTGTCCCTACTCTTATCGCTCTACTAGTACAAATGAACCTTAACAAACCATCCATTTGGGCTGAATTGAAAATTAAGAACGCCATGTAGAAGATAGACCATTATGATGGCTATGAAATTTTGGCTTTGTGGAAGCTGAAATTTTGGAAGGGATTTTTTAGCTTCATTTATGGATGATGACCGCTCTCGACTGTTACGTGTTCCTCGCCAACTGTTTTTATGACCGTTTGGAATGTCCACAAGCATAAAAGTATTTGGAAGTTGGCTCGCACGATGCACTCCTAATTAACACATTGACGACAACGTAAATTTTGAGTTGTTTGTCTTTTGGGACCAAGTCTTGTCACGGATCAATGCATATTTTTCAGATAAAATCACGCTAGTTCCACCCACAGTATACCTACAGTAGCTCTGTTAGACTCACAAATTAGATGGAGGTTAGTCCTAACTTTAGCGCAAAAGAGGGAACACTTGAAGTGACTTTGTCCCAGGCTAGTCGTCATTTTACTAAATCCACACCTTGACGCACCATGTGTGTCAAGCGGTCCCACGTGGTAGTCATTGCTTGACACACCGTGTGTGTCAAGCGGTCGTCATTGTGTTAACTTACTAACTTGGTTGGATATAAAAGGGGGCTACTTTGTTGTTCTTGCTGCGTGTAGTACGACCAGCATTTGCAAAACTTACCTCACGAGACTGTGGTATTACGTAGCCATTACTCCGTGCGATATGTGCAGCCAGGTCCCCGGACTCAAGTTTTTCTAGCAGTCTGAACATATTGCCAACAATGGCTGCTGGGTGTTCTAAGGGCTAAGTTGGCGAACAATATGATTTTTGAGAACGAGCGAAGCAGAGCGACTTGAGTCGAAGACATAAATATAAATATATCATAAATTAAAACATAAAAGTTTGGCAAAAATACCACATGAGCAAATTTTTCTGTCATGTTATCTCACTATAATCAACGGAGTAATTTCCAGTAATTAGAAAACTTGAAAGCTTCTCCAAATTATTCACGTAGAATACATAAAGTTAGGGGTATCGGCAAGCTGTAAAATTGAAAGCAAAAAAACCTCAAAGATTCAAACTTGATTGACGGTCAAACTTAATCTTAGATGCAGACGAATCCTTACAATGAAAGGTTGATTAGTTGAAGTGGGTTTTTGAGATGAGATGTAGATTGCTTTGAAGGGCATGGAAGGCTGATTCCATGTGCATAAATGCCTTGAGTTATGCGATTGAAACAAGCTGGAAATTGCCTCAAATGTAATTAGCTCAGAAAGTTCCTCGTTCAGCAGTTTGACTGAACTGACCGGGATTTATTACTGCAAAAAAGAAATAAGTCAAGGAGAAAGGAACACCAAGGGACACCAAAGGAAGAAAAGCAAAGTTAGTATAACCAACTAGAGACGGAAAATATTGTAGAGGTAATATTGTAGAGGTTGTTATGTTTTTCTTGACGGCAGCGGCCTCATGCAAGTACAGTAAGGTGAAAGGTGAAAATGAGACTAAAAGAAAGAAGTGGATCATGCAAAATAACAAATCAATACGAAAAACAATGGACTAGACAAGTTTCAAACGTACAATGAGATGCTGCTGGATATTGGCATAGGAAGTGCTAACGAGAGAGAACATGCGTTTTTGAAAGGACTTTTTGTCAGATACTATCAATTGCCCGCATCAGCAACACCGCGTCATAAATGCAAAAGTGAATGCTTAAAAACTCCTTGAAAATTGTCAAAGGATTTGTTTTTGATGCATTAATGAACAAAAAACGCAAACTTTTCTCTCTTGAGGTAATTTCCAGTTTGTTTCAACCGCATAACTTCAAGCAGTTATGCACATACACCCCCGGTTGAGGAGGGCAAAGGGGCTACGAGTGCACCTTATCCTCGTTTTTTACTCATATTCTGAAAGCTTTGCTGTTTTGATCACTGCCTCCATCTGTTAGCATAAGGAATGAAATTAAATTGGCACATAAGCTTTTTTCATTGCTTTTCATATTTTTGTGCTAAAAGTACAAGCCTTTTTAGTAGATCCAGCAAGCGGTGCTCGGATAAACTTTGCATCGCTGATGTTCACGATGTTCTCAACTTTCTTATGAGGTAATTGCGCTCCTACATTACAAAACACTGAGGGCGGAAGGTGTGTGATTAAATACCAAGGTAGATGCCTACTATATGGTAAAATAAGAAAGAGAATGATAGGGATTGCAGCGAAGACACGTTGTCGACCTTGAAGTGCAATTTATGCAAATTAGCTGTGTCCAATGAATCTATTCGGCCGTTCAATAAGTGCTTAGCGTTTATTATCTCTGCTATCGTGCATGACCTTCTGCCATCTTACGTCGTATAATTCAATTATAGAGCAGCGCATTAGGTGCTAAGCATGTCATCTAAAAAAGCTCCAAAAATTTCAATGGTAAATCTCTTTCATATGGCTAAATAGAAAAGGGAACAAAAGTAAACTAGTAAGGAAAGATTGGAGTAAAATCAGGTATCTCAGGACTGTTTTAACAACGTTGGCACTTTAATCTAATATTGTCAAGCAAAATTTCCTTAGTATTCATTGAGCCTTTTTTGCTGTATGACATATACGGTGCGATAGGATTGCCATCAGATGATAGTGACTACACTATAATATTAATTTTATTAAGCAAATCTAGTGCGAAATGTCTTGTCAATCCCAAGAAAAGCTAATTTTCTTCTTGTCCGTGATACCATTGACTCTTGGTCTGTTTGAGCAAGCCAATCCTTCTCGCAATCCCTTCGCCAGGTCCTCACAGTTTCAAGAAAAGTTGATTTTCTTCTAGTGCGGGAACACCCTGCTTGACTCTTAGACTGCTTAACTCTTTTCTGCTCCGTATTAATGTGCAAATATTTTTATTTCTGTTCTGTGTCAAATCTGTGCAAAAAACGGTTTTTTCTGTAGTGAGAACTGAAAAGGTGCCAGAAGTGTCGCCTTTTTGCCTTTTAAGACTTCGAAGTGAATTAGCCTTATCGAAACTTGTAAGTTTATCTTGTAAGATAATCAGCACTTTCGATAATATGGCAGCTTTTTCCAGATTTACCCCTCCTTGTGAGGATGAAAATGAATATACCTCGAAGTTATTCGACCTGATAAAACCCAATTCTTTCTAATTCAAGTTATATTCAAAGGCTAGCTGAGAGTATTTCAATCTCGCAAATCAACATTGGAATAGCACCGAATTGCATCGACTTGCAAAAAGTTGACCCTATCAGCTGGTTATCAAGACATTCACAAGTCTCAGACAAAAATTCTTAGGAAAAGTTCGTAATATAAATAGAGGGTTGTAAGCTTTGGCGGTTACCTCAACGCTCATCGAGAGACTCGTATTGCCAGCATAACTGCTGGAAAAAGGAAGAAATCCTGCAGAGGGTGATGCAAAGAGACTTTGTTTTCTTCATTTTATGAGGTTTATGGGTACTTCCCAAGTCATTGACTTTTAATCCTACAAAACTCCCACTTAGGTCAAGCATACACTGAACACTTGGTAACACATACGGCACTTTCAAACATCAGCTTTTTTGGGTACTTTCAACTTCTGTAAATCAAGCGAACTTTTGGTCATCAGAAAATCACTTTTAATGCGCTATTGAAGAAGAAAGAATTCCATAATCTTATGGTGTTTTTCTAATATACTTGAATACCTTCTTTGACATGGTGATGGTTTTTAGAACTTACAGCCATAACTGGCAAGACCTTCCGACGAAGAATTTTCGAAGTTAAGCTTACAGGCGGAGCCCATAGTCTTTGACACCTACAGACCACCTCCACCTTACCACCTTTTTTTAGCAAACCATAAAAGTCGCTATTTCCCCGTTTTAGTGTAAGCACGCTGTACGCCAATTTCAAGCTATGAAATACTTCCACTTTTTACGAGCGTTGAAAAGTGATCGGAATAGGCCTTGCTAGCTCTTGCTTCACTTTAGCACCATCAATTTTGGACTCGTCAAATGTCTCTATCAGAAAATAATGCTTGCAAAACGTTGTATAAATGAGTAGTTTCGACAAAAATTTCTTGCATGAACGTATTTCTGTAAGAATGTATCTTGGTTACCTGCGACCTAGCCTGCGATATCGTTAAGCTCAGAATGAAATTTATATGTATCAAAGTGAGCAAGAAAATCGCTTCAAAGTGATGCATCGCAAAAAAGATCGCATCAAGGGTGAAGAAACTTTTGAAACCAGCTGCTTCAAACACCAGACAACAAAAGTCAGACAAACTTGTGCAGCAGGCCAGCATAACAATATTTAAAGGCCATTTTGTGAAGCTTGTTTTGCTCTATCAAATGTTCTACATTATATGGGGCTCGCTGTTGCAGTACCATAAGAGGTGACGTTTTTTTCTTCGAAAGATCTTTGTCACACTTACATTTCACAAATATTTTCTGGAACGTTTGGATAAACTTGAGGTTGCGTTTCAAAAAGCTGGTTTATGCATACAAAGAAAGCACTGCCAAATCCCATTTATTCAGTGCATTACATATAGACAATTGATTGCGATATTGATATCTATTTGATTGCGATAGATTTCTCGTAAGCGCGGCGCCACTCTATAGCAAATGTGTAATCAGCTTGCGGGGATTCAAGGTTATTAAGTAAGCCTTAGACTTTGCCCTCAAAAGAAAATATGGACGCGCAGAGGCTACTCAAAGAATACATGGAGATACTGGCAAATCTGCTAAAGCAGGAAGAAAATTGAAGTTTGAAAGATGCGCTGTTGGTTTGACACTGACTTAAAAATAGTTGCCGTTCTTATAAATCCGTGTATGTGGACCAGTCCATGGCGAAGGTGCCACTTGATTGCGAGCATCGAAGGCTAATTAGACAAGCGTATGAATTTTTTCTCTCACAATGACTTATGGGCACTCCAAAGACACGCAAAGAGTATATTCTATCAGGCTAGGTAGGTCGTCATTGCCTAAGGCGCAACTGTCGCCTTGGTAGGAATATTTGCAGATGTGGACAGGGGCCTAAGGAGCAATTGTCGCCTTGGTAGGAATATTTGCAGATGTGGACAGGACCCGGCACAGATCGAATGGAAGCAGGCTGCACTTTGTTTTTGGGACAAAAACCAAAGGGGATATCGTTTTTGCAAAGTTCGCGGCGAAGCCCGGGAAAAAATTGTGTACATGGATTCCAGCGAAGCATGTGGGGAAAAATTGCATCATAGGTGCGTAAGACAGTACAACACAATTTCTGCAGTACCAAAACGACCAATCAGTCAAGCAAAAGCTACAAAGGCACGTTTTTGCACGATAAACGTGGTCCATCGTGTTTTACGAAAAGCGCACGTAAATTGAAAGCAAAACCAAAATCAACAAATTGTTTGTTTACAGCGTAAAGACAAGTTATAACACCACATTTGGACTGTAGACACTACGTAAGAAGTTCTGGAAGCTTGTGTGAATACCTTTTTCAAAATTAGTCCGTTTTAAAACACCCATCGTACGATTTGAGATCGTATGGAGTGTGTACTTTTGCCAGTTCGCATGATTTTTGATTTTTTCTAACGCGGATGACCGCCTGTCAAGATTTTTGTCCCGGAGCATGAAGACATTTCATACAGTTGCCATTCCTTCGTTTTTTGTTTCGATTTCTCCATAAATCTTTCATTAGATATCGCGCTTCAATCAGGGCCCGGCACGAGTCGGTTTCTAGGGTTTCGGAAAACGAAGTCTCCCCTGACTTTCGGAAGCTTTACGAAGTCCTATTTGACCTACCTTCTTAAAGGAAGATAAAAGCAAGAAAGATTTACTAGTCTGAAAGAAAAAACGTGAGATAAGAGTGAAATTCCAAACTGGAGCTGAATACTACGCATGCACAAGAGTTTGTCATTGAGGCGCGATATTCAACAAAGCGATTTGTGAAGAAATTAAGGCAAAAAACAAAGGAAAGGCAATGATATGAAGAAGTCTTCATGCTCAGGGATAGATTTTTGACCGGGGAATCCGTCCATGATAGAAAAATCCAAAACTTATGTGAAGTGACGGAAATATATGCTCCAGACGATCTCAGATCGTCTGGTGGCCGTCTGGAGACGATCTAGTTTTGGAAAAGGTATTACTTCACATAAGTTTTCAAATCTTTTTACATCTTCCGCAAATAATTTTCTATAAATACAGTTCAGTTTTTGGTGTCATATGCTTCTGTGTGCGCTGCAAACAAGCAATTTGTTTATTTTAGCCTTGCTTTCAAATCGCTCGCACTTTTCGTCATGCACGATAGAGCATGTCAATCGTGTGATAACCTGTCCAAAAAGCTTGCGTTCGACTAAATGGCGCTTATTCTTGGTGCTCGGCCCCGACTCGTCGAAAACGATATCTCTTTTGCTTTTTGCTCCAAAAACGAAATCCAGCCTGCTTCCAGACGATTTGTGCCGGGCCCTGGCTCTAATGCCAAACTTTTATGTATACATAGTATCAGTGATATCATGCTCCACATTTTCACTCTTATTTCACGTATTTCCTTTCAAGCCAGTGACTATATTTGTTTTCTTTTTCTCTAGTCCGATAAGGGTCAAAAGGAGACGCAAATTTGCGAACACTTCGTCCTCAGAAACTTTGAAAGCGACTTCGTCCTCAGAAACTTTGAAAACCTCGTGAGCCCTGAGTTTGGATAATACCAGCCTGGCAGATCTAATGATTCCGATTTACCATTATGGCGTCGGTAACTCTGATAAGCAGTGTAGGTTAACAAGCATCTGGAGAGCAGACATGTTTATCACTGCAGAGCATGCTTATGGCATGACCTTTACGATACTTTTTCATCAGATATCATTCAACAAAGGAAATGCCGATATTATCGGCATATTTTTACGAAGTAGCAGAAAAGTTGTTTTTAACAGCATTGACAGACGTTAAGCTACGACTTGTTTACAACAAATGCTACAATGCGTGTATGCTGCATGTACTTCTATTGAAATTGGAGAGATTGAATGGATGAGATTGGTGAAAATTGATTCGATAGAAATAAGGCTGCAAACACCTCGTAGGGTAAGTTGGACTACGACTAATTTCCTGCAGTTGCGGTATTTTGCAAGACATTGCATTGCACTCTGAGCAATTCGATCTCTTGCCCATGTTAGAACAATATGATTGTTGATGGGAATTCTGAATTTAGTGCTCTTCATTCTGACACAATGACGAACTGCACAACATCACCTTATGAATTGAACAGGCAGGATGAGCACTGATTAAATAGGTTTTCAACAGTTGCCTGGGGGAGACATGAAACAGCTAGACGCAGTTCTAATCCTAAGTTATCAAATATATTTGTAGAAATCTCACCATAAACTTTTGGTTTTTTTATAGGAATTTTTTTCTCAAGTATAGCAGACGACAAAAGCGTGTGAAAGTCTTGTTCAAAGAACTGTAGCATGAAAAGTACTTAAAAGATAAGAAATACTGGTTGAAAATTGGTGCTTTCGAGTACTGACACTGATGTTTCTCCCAACAATATCAATGAATAAGAAAAGATCTTACGGAAAAGGCATGGTTTTTTCTCTCGGTTGCTCAAGTATGTACTCAATGCCATGTAAAACATGTGGTCAAACTGATCATCTGGACGATTTCCCACTGAAATAAGAATCAGTGTAATGAACTCCAGAAATTTATTTTCATATTCCAGTATGCGACCTGAATTTACGTGACTCTTACACAAGGGTTGCAGTTCTGCTTGAGCTACGGACGACATGTGAGTACGCCTTCATAGTAAAAGATTTTGAATTTCAACTGTCAAAGATAAAATTGCCTAATCACTGCGAAGACAACTTCCAAGTTCCGTTTTCGTAAAACCTGGGCATGTTCGTATATTGTAGCTACTTCTGTGCCATACAGGTTTGGTAGGTGGTCTTTATTCCAATCACACGGCCCAACGTTTCGACGCCTTCGTCTTCCTCAGAGGCCTGAAAATGGTTCAAAGTGTCACCCGTAACTCAACACCACCAAACATCGCCTCCAAACGAGCCAGTTTTCGGCTTTCCCTCAGTTTCGCTAGCAAAAATTGTGCAGAGCGAAGATGGCGTACCGGAAGACCACCGCTATGCGTGGAAGTCCGCACCGGAAATGAGTGGTCGCGGCGGACGAATGAGTCATCCTATAGATACACATGCAATGTGATCTATAGCTGGCATAGTGATATGAAAGGAAGGAAATCAGCAGTGATTGACAGGCACTCGTTTTTGTTATTCATTTCTGGATTCTTTGCAGATATCCAGAACGCTTCCAACGCTTTCCTAGCCGAGATCTCCCTTTCGTAAGAAAGTATCTTACATTTGATGTCAAAATTGTCCCCTTTATGCACCTCGCTTCTGTGCTTTCCTAGCGGTGAAACCAAGCTTTGGCGCCTTTTATCTGCTAAGTGTTCCTTCATGCGAATGCCAAGTGATCTTCCAGTTTATCCGATATATAATGCTTTGCAGCTAAGACATTCAAGCTGGTACACCACCCCCACTTTCGTGCAGTCTCCTAATCTACCATACGGGCATACTATGCATTGCTCTGATGTACAACATTGATCGTAGAGCCTGTTTCGAACCAACTGCGTTTTGATATTCTTGTTCGGAATATTCACCAAAACAACGTCATCTTGCAGTTGTGCTCGTTGAATGCATTTTTGGAATGCCGCGCTTACACTGTCAGAAATGAATGGAAGACAAAGTGGGAGTTTAGTACTGCTTTGAACGCTGTTAACCTTTCCAGAACGTCGAGTATGCGGCAAGGAATGATAACCGTTGCTGCAAGCAATATCGGTGGCTAACTTTCGCGACTCGCGTTGTTCACGTTCTCCAAAACACATCTGCATCGCCGTTTTGAACATATTGTTAATCACAGCTCTTTTCATAGATGCAGGATGCGCAGATTTTACATTGACAAGAATGTTCTTGCAGCTTTCCTTGCGGTACCACTTAAAACTTGCAATGCCGTTAGATAGTCTTACTTGTGCGTTGAGATATGGAAGCCATCCGTCGTGTGGTGTTTCGCGAGTGAGCTTTATGTACTGCGATTGACGATTGAGAAGTTCGAAACACTCGTCCATTTCGGACTGTGTGGAGGTCACTATGCTACAATCGCCGATGTAGCGGCAGTACAATAGCGGCATACGAGCTAGTACCGGTTCCTCGATTTTACTCATAAAGCAAACTGCAAGAACTGGTGCCAGTCGCTGACCCATAGCTAGTCCTCGTATCTGGGAATAGTAGGCCCCAGACCACTTGAAGATGTTACATTTTAGACATTCGTTTGTAAGGGTCATGGTCCGCATTTTGCCAAGTCCGAACATATTTATGGTACTGGCATATCTATCTAACATCTCCGACAACGCTTGCAAAGCTTGATCATTCTGTACATTCGTGTAAAGCGAAGTCACATCAAATGACTCGATCACACTGCTCGGATCAAACTTGGCGTTCTGCAGTTGTTCGATAAATCCACGTGAGTTTGATAGATGTGCTGGTACCTTCGTTAGCAATTGGCTCACTATCTTGTTCAAAAACCACGATATTCTGCCGGTAAGTCCTCCAACGCAACTGATAATTGGTCTTATTTTGTAAGTATCTTCCGACATTGAAGTTAGCTCGTGCAAGGAAAGCTTATGCGTCTTGATGAGGCTGAAAAAGACTGGACAGTTCGGATGTTCAAGCTTTAATCGACTTATGAATCTGTCGTTGAGTCCGGCAGATTTTCCTATCGAGATCCACGCACTGTTCAGTCTTTTGCATTGAGCTTGAAATTCTTTCTCAGAGACTACGCTGTATATAGTCGTGTCCGCAAGATGAGCTCTTGTTATTCGACGATCTAATTCTTGTGGAATTAGATTCATTCAATTAATTCCACAAGAATTAAATCGTCGAATAACAAGAGCTCATCTTGCGGACACGACTATATACAGCGTAGTCTCTGAGAAAGAATTTCAAGCTCAATGTAAAAGACTGAACAGTGCGTGGATCTTGATAGGAAAATCTGCCGGACTCAACGACAGATTCATAAGTCGATTAAAGCTTGAACATCCGAACTGTCCAGTCTTTTTCAGCCTCATCAAGACGCATAAGCTTTCCTTGCACGAGCTAACTTCAATGTCGGAAGATACTTACAAAATAAGACCAATTATCAGTTGCGTTGGAGGACTTACCGACAGAATATCGTGGTTTTTGAACAAGATAGTGAGCCAATTGCTAACGAAGGTACCAGCACATCTATCAAACTCACGTGGATTTATCGAACAACTGCAGAACGCCAAGTTTGATCCGAGCAGTGTGATCGAGTCATTTGATGTGACTTCGCTTTACACGAATGTACAGAATGATCAAGCTTTGCAAGCGTTGTCGGAGATGTTAGATAGATATGCCAGTACCATAAATATGTTCGGACTTGGCAAAATGCGGACCATGACCCTTACAAACGAATGTCTAAAATGTAACATCTTCAAGTGGTCTGGGGCCTACTATTCCCAGATACGAGGACTAGCTATGGGTCAGCGACTGGCACCAGTTCTTGCAGTTTGCTTTATGAGTAAAATCGAGGAACCGGTACTAGCTCGTATGCCGCTATTGTACTGCCGCTACATCGGCGATTGTAGCATAGTGACCTCCACACAGTCCGAAATGGACGAGTGTTTCGAACTTCTCAATCGTCAATCGCAGTACATAAAGCTCACTCGCGAAACACCACACGACGGATGGCTTCCATATCTCAACGCACAAGTAAGACTATCTAACGGCATTGCAAGTTTTAAGTGGTACCGCAAGGAAAGCTGCAAGAACATTCTTGTCAATGTAAAATCTGCGCATCCTGCATCTATGAAAAGAGCTGTGATTAACAATATGTTCAAAACGGCGATGCAGATGTGTTTCGGAGAACGTGAACAACGCGAGTCGCGAAAGTTAGCCACCGATATTGCTTGCAGCAACGGTTATCATTCCTTGCCGCATACTCGACGTTCTGGAAAGGTTAACAGCGTTCAAAGCAGTACTAAACTCCCACTTTGTCTTCCATTCATTTCTGACAGTGTAAGCGCGGCATTCCAAAAATGCATTCAACGAGCACAACTGCAAGATGACGTTGTTTTGGTGAATATTCCGAACAAGAATATCAAAACGCAGTTGGTTCGAAACAGGCTCTACGATCAATGTTGTACATCAGAGCAATGCATAGTATGCCCGTATGGTAGATTAGGAGACTGCACGAAAGTGGGGGTGGTGTACCAGCTTGAATGTCTTAGCTGCAAAGCATTATATATCGGATAAACTGGAAGATCACTTGGCATTCGCATGAAGGAACACTTAGCAGATAA
Organism: Cylicocyclus nassatus; assembly: GCA_958299035.1. Lineage (NCBI taxonomy): Eukaryota > Metazoa > Nematoda > Chromadorea > Rhabditida > Strongylidae > Cylicocyclus > Cylicocyclus nassatus. The sequence continues at coordinate 101,899,204 of CATQJL010000001.1, read as the reverse complement.
AAGGCGCCAAAGCTTGGTTTCACCGCTAGGAAAGCACAGAAGCGAGGTGCATAAAGGGGACAATTTTGACATCAAATGTAAGATACTTTCTTACGAAAGGGAGATCTCGGCTAGGAAAGCGTTGGAAGCGTTCTGGATATCTGCAAAGAATCCAGAAATGAATAACAAAAACGAGTGCCTGTCAATCACTGCTGATTTCCTTCCTTTCATATCACTATGCCAGCTATAGATCACATTGCATGTGTATCTATAGGATGACTCATTCGTCCGCCGCGACCACTCATTTCCGGTGCGGACTTCCACGCATAGCGGTGGTCTTCCGGTACGCCATCTTCGCTCTGCACAATTTTTGCTAGCGAAACTGAGGGAAAGCCGAAAACTGGCTCGTTTGGAGGCGATGTTTGGTGGTGTTGAGTTACGGGTGACACTTTGAACCATTTTCAGGCCTCTGAGGAAGACGAAGGCGTCGAAACGTTGGGCCGTGTGTTTGGAATAAAGACCACCTACCAAACCTGTATGGCACAGAAGTAGCTACAATATACTGCGAAGACATTTTTTTCCAGGAACGCTATTGCCAAATTAGCAAGTACTCATACGATACGCTGTTACGCGCAAATGATGAAGGTTTTATTATTAGCCGCAACGCGACTCTTAGCGTCCTTGTTAGTCTAAGGTATCCACATCATAATGCTACCTTTGATTATGGAATAATTTAGCAACCGACCCACGAAATGGGAAATTCTTGCCATTCTCAAAATTCCAGCCTTTTTTGATAAATGTAAGCATTTTTTTTTTCACAGGAAATTGTCTTTTCAAAACTTGAATTACATTTTGGTGAAATTTTTTTGACTAATTGAAGCTTGGATGTTCGTCGCGGAAATTCAAAGGCACTCATAATAGAATTATTGGTATAACAGTTCCCAAATAAGAGTGGTCCAATTAATTTGCCTTGCTAAAATGCTCATGATTACCGCGCACATAAAATTAATTTGTTGATTTTCGGGATGTTTTTTGCTTTTATTTTCAGAAGTAACACAGTCCAACTTTGAGATAGCTGGAGCTTCCGTTGTATTAGGTTGTAACATAAGTTTTGTTACATTCAAACTTCTTACGGCGATAAGTCATACACTTCACATTTTCAATAGGGTTACAGAGTACCCTTCAATAGAGCAAAGCAGTCTCTACAGGATGGTGTGCGAAAGTTCGCACCATCTTCGACCCACCTTGAGCTTGCATCCAAGATCTGAGTCGTAAAGAAGGCAAAAAATAGAAGGTCATATCTTCGTTCAAAAAATCCTATGGATCCCCAACTTGCTCATATAAATTGCATTCCACATCAGACACTCATATGTACCGTTCGTGTGTTTCTTCCCACCTTGCAATTGTATAATACAAGCCCTTGGAACAACCGTAAATTTTCAGCCTTCCGCAAGCCCTAGTTTTCGAGAAATACTGATTTCAGCATGGAATACCTGAGTGAGGAGAGCTAAGTTCGGTAATTTTCGAAATCTAGGGCCTCTGGAAAGCTAAAAATTTAGGTCTACTTCTAAGGGCTTGTAGTATACAATTGCATAGGTAGAAACATCTCCGTTTTATATAAGCATGAAAGTTTTCGTTCTTTTGATTTTATTAGGTTGGTGCAAAAGTTTTGTCAGTTTCTTCAATCCATCGGTAAACACGATAGAATGAAGATATACAAATATTTCAAAATGTATCCGATACAGAATTCTTCTTCTTTTCAGCTCCTAAACATACATCGTGTTTAGTTGAGAGAGTGATGAGACATTCGCTGGAAATTGCAACCATTCGTTTTTACCATGTCCATCGTTTATTTTCAAAATTGTATGAGACTTTCGGAAGAACCACCACATAGGGCAAACATTTTGACGACCTATGCAATTTTTTGTAGCTCTACTTCTTGTCTTAAGAATTTCGATGATTTATTTTTTGTAGTGAGCAAATTTTACATTCAGCCTATTTTAACCTCGTAGAACACAAAATGTTCACCTCAGTCACCAATCGATGCAGTTTTTTCTTCTCCTTTTAATACTTGTCATTTTTGCCAAGACAGACGAAATTTATGGGGAAAATCGCAATATTTCTCAATTTGAGGAGTGCGCACTGACGTAACCTATGTTTCAAAATCTTCATAATTTGATGCGAAAATCGCTCATCTACTTAGCAATGGTAGCGGTAGTAATAATCGAGTGTTGAAACCTCAGTATTTTTGTAGGTTTTGCAGTGTTTGGTACAGTAACATGTTATGCGATTTTTCCAAAACACAAGACTTTTAGAAAATTATTTAGCAAAAATTTGAAAAAATAGCTGAAAAAAGAAGAAAGTTGCATAGGTCGTCAAAATGTTTGCCCTATGTGGTGGCTATTAAGGCTCTTCCGGAAGTCTCATGCAAAAATTTTGAAAATCAACGATGGACATGATAAAAACGAATGGTTGCAATTTCCAGCGAGCATCTCATCACTGTTGTATGATGTTGAGGAACACGACCAAGATGGCAACTTCTCTTTATTAACTTCGGCTAACGTTTCGGCGCAATCGCCTTTGTCAGAGCCTAGAAAGTCGAATACATAAGGAACTCCTTCCTCAGACGTCAATGAAGAAGCAAGAAAATTCAATTGGAAGCTAGTACGAAGGAAAGAAACAGAGTCACGGCTGAGCAATACTCACCTCGTTGCATAGGGGGTACGAGGGACCACCAACTGTGCAATAACTATACCTCTGCCCTATTTATAGTAATGAGGTGACCTGACCCCTCAGAAACCGCAAAGGGCCTGATATGGCGCGAGTTCGTTGGTTATTGCAATACACTCCTCCTTCCGGTTCATTTTTGGATTTTTAGCGCTGATCCAAAACGCCAAAATTTTGTCCTGTGAACCCGAAGTCCTATCGCGCAAGACTTTGGAAGCGTTTTGGATCAGCGCTAAAAATCTAAAAATGAACCGGAAGGAGGAGTGTATTGCAATAACCAACGAACTCGCGCCATATCAGGCCCTTTGCGGTTTCTGAGGCTAGGTCAGGTCACCTCATTACTGTAAATAGGGCAGAGGTATAGTTATTGCACAGTTGGTGGTCCCTCGTACCCCCTATGCAACGATTAAGGTGAGTATTGCTCAGCCGTGACTCTGTTTCTTTCCTTGGTACTAGCTTCCAATTGAATTTTCTTGCTTCTTCGTTAACGTCTGAGGAAGGAGATCCTTATGTATTCAACTTTCCAGGCTCTGACGAAGGCGATTGCGCCGAAACGTTGGTCGAAGTTAATAAAGAGAAGTTGCCATCTTGGTCGTGTTGCTCAACATCATGAAACATCGTTCATATCTATGCCAAGATTAAAGAACAGTCGGAGTTGGAAGATATCTCATCACTCTCTCAACTAAACACAATGTGTGTTTAAGAGCTGGGAAGAGGAGAAATTCCGCATCGGATACATTTTGAAATATTTGTTTATCTTCACTCTAGCATGTTTGCCGATGGATTAAAAAAACTGACAAAATTTTTGCAAATTTTGTGAGCAAACTGGAGATTTGTAGGATTTTTTTTTATTGAACCAGGATATGAATTTTCGGCGATTTTTTGAGCCTTCAGCACGACACCGATTTTGGATGCAAACTTACGATGGGTCGAAGGTGCGAACTTTTGCACATCATCTTATAGAGCTTATACAGGCATCATTCGAGAGAGCTTGCTTGCTCTCTCGAATGATGCCTGTATTGAAAACACGAAGTGTGCGACTTAAGAAGTCAAGTGTAACAAGATTTATATTACACTTAATGCAACAACAATCGCAAGACTATCCGTTTTCTTGCATGCATAGTTACAACCTACTTTTACCACGCGAAAAAACTGTATCCGCTTTGGGTTCGCAGTGGCATCCAATGTTTAAAAATTTCCGTTTTTGTAAATGCCTGATTGCCGTCAACTGCAATGTTGTGCGCAACTTGGCAAAATTGGTTCAATTTTTATTTTCCCACCTTTTGTTGTTAATTCTATGCTGCTCGCATCAGCACGCTCTCATAAGTGCCCTTTACTTAATTCTAATTTTAGGCCTCAAATCTCATTTCTTATGTTCTTCTTTCTGAAGGAATCTTTTCTGCCTTGTACCTGCTCCTTGTCTACCTTCATTTTCAGTTTTTTATCAAAGAGTAAAGTGACGCATTGCGAAAACGTCGTTATTTGCTAAGCAAGAGAGGGCCAGGCAACGTCACCTTTCAAACACATTTTGACCTTCTCAAAATCACATTGATAGAATTGAAATGCTTATCGCAGTTGTGACTGATTTTATTGTGAAAAATTGTAAAAAGTACGTTTTTCTTTGCTTCTCCTTCAGTGTTTCCGCAGTGATTTTTTCAGCTTGGGCGATTATTGCTCAGAATAATGAGCACAACAATCCAGACAACGTCCCAGGAAACAGAAGACGGAAAGCGGAGGTAAAACCCAATGGCCGCATCAAAAACTATAGTGGCTTTGACGTGCATTTCGACTTAGAACAAAACTTTGCATTTTTGGCCAATTTTACTAATGCTTATCTTTTTCTTGATGATGACTACTTCCAACACGGTCGTTTTTAAAACAACAAAAAAGAGATTAGTTCTTCCTCGTTATTCCCTTGTAGTGGTTTGCCTGATCCTGGAGCGCAAGCCTGCAATGTGAAATAACGCTAAGTGAAAGATTTTGAACTTATTGAAACGTTGTGATCCGGTTCTGAAATTTTCTTTTGCTTCTGCTACTTGTTTTGCATCTTTTCCACTTCTCTCAATTTTTGTAAACAAGCTTCACTTTTCATTTGAGAGAATTTAAACGATCTTCACTTTTAAAGCCTTATCTTTAGCCTATCGAATTTATGGCTGCTCCCCCCATCGCAGGGATTCAAGCAAAGGACAATGTGCTTGTTTATGAAAATTCCAACATTTTACATTATTCAGAACTTCGATTTTAGTTCTGTGAATGTAAGTACATTATCGCTTTTCTCTTCTGCACATCCACAACAAGAGGAGCCTAGCACATGCCATAGTGCTGTTGTGGCCACTTGTGCAATTTTCCAGGGTGAGAACTAAGTTCTGTTTTCTTTTTATTTTTCATAAGCTTTCGTTTGAGCGCCTTGCACTTGGAACTGTAAGGCTACAAACATACTCCAACTACTCTATTTTGCAAACGCAAAAAATTTATACCGCAGTTATGCGTTCTTCAAAATCTGGTAAAGTGCGAGATTTCACCAGGCAAAAAAGTCACAGCCTACATCAAAATCAGATCAAAGTGATTAGCAGAAGCTGGCTCACTCAGCTCAATAGAAAAAACGGAAGTAAAAGACAAGTTTAGACTTAGGTTTCCAGAGAAGTTAGAAGAGTCGCAGTAAGCTGCAATGAACATCCGTCAATAAGCTTAGAAGTTTATCAGGAATTTGCTTATGGAGAAAGTTGACCTACTGACCAATGATGTTGTGAATAGAAGGAGTGTCTAGTGTCAAAGGGTTTGAAGCAATTTAAATACACATCAAGATAAAAAAGCGTTTATTCGATGACGAGTAACAACACGACTCTGCGGCTAAGCTAACGCTTACAAACTATCAGTCAATGTTGGGAAAGTTCTTGGATTCAGAGGGATTACTTCGATCAACACTTGACTCTAGTAGAGGAAAGTTTTGCTGTGTTGCTGTTGTTTTGGTAAGCTTAATTCTACTGCGTTAGCCTCTTCTGCTCGCGTATTCTCCTTATCCACCATTTTTATGCCATGCTAGAAGGTCAAGTCAGCCTCTCTCTTTCGGCCACTAAGGATAGGTATCTTCAGTAGAAAACAGAATAGTATGATTAAGAAATTGAAGAAAGGTGAAAGAAAATTTCTGGAAAGTAATTTTTTACAGCTATAAAATATCAAGTGGACACTTTTGAAGGCCAGGCATGCAATTCTTGCAGAGCCATTCGATTTTGCATTCACTGTACGTGATGTGAAATTAGTTTTGGATTAGCTCTCTGCAACCTTGGTAACTTTAGCCTTTACAATTTATTTTGAGTCTCATTTTTAGCTTGAACTTGTGTAGTTTTTTCTTGGTTTGGTTCTCAAGATGTTGACAGAACGTGTCAAAAAAATCTTATCGCATTTTTTACAGCTTTTGAAGGAAACTGAGCCTGTTCGACTTTGATGATTGCGCAAAGAAAAAGCGGTCGAAGCACAATTTCCTCGTCAAATGATTCTATGCTTTAGCTTGGTGGAGACGTTTCGTATATTTGCGAGACACAAAAGATGAAAGCAAGTGTTTTTCAAGCACTCCTGACTTACTTTCGCTTATCTTTATGAAGTTATAAATCGCGTTTCATATGCATCTATGACATGGTCTACTCGTGCGTTCCTCCTTTCGTTCGGAGAGTACATATCAGTGGTGTTCCGTACCGCATTTCCGCTCTGCATCGTTTTTATGCTATCTTCGCCTCCCAGCGAGCGCGGATTGTTGCGAACTCGATAAATAAATTATCTACCCCCAACACTGACCTGCCAGAGGCAACCTGACAAAGACTAGCGCAAATATTGCTGAGAAAATCATAGAAAAGTAAGAAAACTGTATGAATTTTCAGACGTGATGAGTAATTTGGAGTGTGGAGATTGATATATACGATTATTTTCATGTTCTTGTGAAAGAAGAAGGTGTAGATTTGAGTTAAATCATATAAGAAGAACATGAAAAACTTTTATGACGGTAACGGATAAAAGTAATTTGAAGCTCCACTGCGTAATTTACTGAGCAACGGCGGCTTAACCTTATCGGCATCGATCTCATAAGTAGTTGTAAAAACACATACAAATAGCCACCCAATACCATATGATGATGTAGGATCGTGCTCTACGATCACAAACACATACCAGCATCCAAAGCAACACAGAGACGACGAAAACTGGAAAAGTATGTGTCAAATTGCATCATATCATGCTGCTCGCTTTTTCGTACAGCAATTATGAAAACACTTATTATTAAGATTGTCTTCAATTTTGAATGTGGAAGCTAGTATAAGATCACAAGCACAGCACACCAACAAGGCCTCTAACAGTACGGAGGCGTTACGCTATTCAATATCATATTCTAATAGCTACTATTATACATAAAGGTTCACAATAAGACTTCCAAGTTGTGATCGATTTAGGCTTTCTTTCACGACTCAGAAGACAATTGAGTATTGTTATTGGCAAAGAAAATCAGGTTCAAAACCAAATTTCTCGCTTTCTAGATTAGCTTTGTTTCTCTTGGGCAAAGACTCAAAGAGAAAAATTATAGATTACTTCTCTGCAAACGAGACTGGCTCGAGCTCTTTTGCAGTTGTTTGGCCCTTTTCCATCGAAATGAGGGGTGGAGCGGTGTAAGTCGAAATGCACGATCCTATCACGCAGTTTAAGAAAGCGTTGATCAGAGAGTTTTCATAAAAAGACGAAAACTCGACAGTCAAGGAACGAGCTGATTTATCTAATACTATTTTCTGTCGATTTCTGAGTAGCATTACTAAATGGCATTTTCTGACCTACCTCTACTCCAATACTGACGCGTGCGCAGATTGCTACCGCCTCTACCATGGCGGTTACAAGCCTGCAAGCTCATCCATTCCTAATAATAACAGCAACAAATTGTAAACGTACGTTGATGTGTAATAAAGGACAACATGATACCCGTTTTCGCCATCCACATAGCGACTGGTTTCGCTTCCAGCAGCAGCTAGATCCCTTGCCAGCAGGTCCAGCTGGGGCTTATGAGTCTGTAAAACAATGACTGCCAGTAATTGCTGACAAAACATCCTCCGCTTTTCGTTACTCATTTTCAAAAATAAACGAAAGCGAAAAAATAATTTTAATGTATTATGTAGTGACAGAGCTCCTCGAGACTTAAATCTTCGCAGATCGATTTTTTGGAAAAAGTGTCTTCTAAATGATCCAAGTTAGACAACGAATAACGTTTATTCTCGTGCTGTGAAACCTACTGACATTATTAAGAGCGATTATTTTGTTATGCTTCTCTCAAAGAAACACAAACATTTTCTTTGTTTTTTCTGTAAAATAAATATTGTTCCAATGAGCCGCGTTTCTTCACGAACTGAATGTTTTTCATCATCATATTTATACATCGACGACTGTCTTTGCTGAAGATGGCTTTTGGTAGTGCCTGCACATGATTTTAAGCACCATCACTGACCTTTACTGCTTTGCAGGTGAAACTCAAACAGCAGTTATAAAGGATTATTGGCACATTTGAAAAGAGCGGAACTTCCTTGAAACGAAGATATGCTTTAGATGAATCTTTAGCAAATTTCGGAAATCTGAATATGGCCTATGAAAGTGAAGTCCCAGCGGTAGGCTTGGACTCCTTTCAGCATCAAGTCAGGCTAATTCTAATGACGAAAATTGCTCACAAGGGAATGCCCAGAAGTCGAAGTGCTCAATCCAAGCAAGCTGCCTACCATATGCGGCATTCAACGTTGACTTCAAATCTGTATTCCATATCTGCTCAGCGCCTCTGTGGGCGAAATTATGAGCAGCTTTACTGCACAAAAATCGTACATAAAAATTGCGAAATTGAGCATCTTGGTGCCCTTTCAGCTCATCTTCAGGCTTTTCTTATATATAAAGCTGAATGTCTGTTTGTCTGTCTGTATGGCTGTATATCTTTATGTCTGTACGTATGTTCCGAATAGAAAATTCCATTTCTGAACCGATCCGAACCAAACTTGGCAAACATACACTTCGGGCCCGGCGGGTGTCATAGATTACTTTTCGTCATCGATCAATATCGATTTTATTGATTTTTATCGATTATTTTGCTGAATTCACCTACGGGGCTGTGAGTTGGCACAGGGGGGTAATCGAGCATGGGGATTATGAATACAATATGAGTTTTCAGAATTATCGATTACTTTTATCGATTTTTTGTAAAGTTTGACCTGCGGGTCTGGTGGTTTGCACAGGGGGTGGGGGGTAATCGAGCATGCTGATTACGAATACAATATTGGTTTTTGGAATTATTGATTATTTTATCGATTTTATCGATTTTTTGGAAAGTTTGAGCTACGGGGCTGGGAGTTGGCACAGGGGGTAATCGAGCATGCTGATTACCAATACAATATTAGTTATTTTGCATGGCGGTCTCCAGCGCCATCCTGATAAGCTGTCCCAACGCGTGAAGTACGCGGCAAATCTCTCTCCCCCTGTTTTTGCTTGCAGCCGCCGAAGGGTGTATCGCGCGCGGCACTGGCCCTATAAGGAAAGCATTGCGGTCGTGGGAAACTTTTATACCACACGAATTGTCTTTATCGTGGGAACTAAGCGCGATATTCTTGAAACAGCACTTTAGATAATTCCCTGTCAAGGTTTCAGGCAGATTCATGATTTTTTACCCGCCGCCACGCGAAATGACTACGATATACGTCATCAGCGGCTTGAATAGCCCCCATATACCGTTGTGAGCAAGACCCACCACAAAAACATTCTAGGGCCCGGATAGCCGAATAACGCCATCAGTTTTCAAAATTATCCTTACTTTTATCGAGTTTATCGTTTTTGCAAAGTTTGAGCTACAGGTCTGAGGGGTTGGTAGGAAGGTAGGTGAGCATACTGATTACTAATGCAGTGGGAAAAGGGAATTGCATGTCGAAGTGTGCACAGGTAAAGGTGTACAGGGATAGAAATGGAACCTTTATCGTTTTTGGCAGGGCCGGGTAGAGCCGGGTAAGCCAGCTAGTAAGGAATAAAGTAACTTAGCTACATGTTTCGACCCGGCATTAAGAATACGGCTCTAAGCTGTCAAACTTGCGCTTTGCATGCAGGATTTCTTAGCAAAATAACGGTCCCCAACGGCTCATAACTTCGCCCACATAGGCGTTAAGCAATTATGGAATACAGATTCCAAGTCAGCGTTTTATGCTGCGTCTGACAATATGCCACTTCGATTTCTGACCATTTCCTTATCAGGCTAATTTATCTGGAAATTAAGCTTACTACTGCGGATGTGTTTTCTTAAATCACTTTTAGGACTTCTGAGATTTTTAAACACTAATTCTTTTAGGCACACGAACGTGTCAAGAAAATCTTGCTTGTTTGAAATAGACTATTTGCCCGCATATTCAGTGTTCTACATTGCCCATTTCATTCAAATAGTTTTTGCCAATACTGAAGCTGTTCTGTTAGTCTTAAGTACCGCCATACTTGTCTAGATCCACTTGATTGATCCGCTTAATCCGCTTCGCGCAAAACGCGCGTCACAATTGTCATTTGGCGTTGCGTACAGCGAATTCGCGAAACCATAGCATTCCTTTTTACCTACGCGACGCCAAATGACAAACTCTGTGCGCGCATGCTTTGCACGAAGGGAAACAAGCGGAGCGAGCGGATCAAGCGGATCAAGCTTATCAAGTGGATCAAGAAGATAAGTATGACAGGTGCCTTGTGCGATAACTGCTCGCCGATAAACATGCAAAGCGGTACAAGTCAGTGAGGTGAGTCATGGCAAGCACTGTAGACAAGTTTTCAGCAGAGATTGTCATTAGCACACGTCGATTATTGAATAATTAAGAGTATATAACTCATTCAGATAGCTTTCGTTGGAGTGCACTGAAGCTGTTCTCACGTGTAGAAATAGTGCTTCGCCTTGAAAAGGATCTGAATGTAAAAAGAATTTTTGCCAACTAATCTTTTCTGTTTCACGCTTCCATTCCTATACATCGATGTTTTCAGAAAGCGGAGTGCGAGTACTTCAGCTCTTGAGAAGCTTTATTAACACAATCAGATTATTTTCTCATTCTTGTTATCCTTCATGAGCGTTAAAAAAGCTCGCGTTGTCCTATACAAGACTTTGAACAACAACAACTTCTTATTGAACAACTACAACTTTTTATCCTTTGAGGTCATCAAATCAGGCTTTTCCCTCCTTAATTCCATGTATAGTGACAGATAGTGACATATCTGCCACTATCTGTCCTTATACATGAATTCGCCACATAAATTACGCGCATATACTCAGACAATCACAGGCTCTCAGCCGGCGGCCACAAAGCCACCGCGCTTTTGAAGGGTTTTCGCGGTGGCATTGTGGCTGCCGGCTGAGAGCCTGTGATTGTCTGAGTATGCGTTTGGGTTGAGCCAGACTTCGCGGGGAAGCGGCGTACGCGGCGTACGCAGCGTACGCTAGGTATATTTCATCATAGGAGCATACGCGGCGTACGCTGCGTACGTCGCGTACGCCGCGCAGTCTGGCCCAACCCTTTGCGAACATATGTTGGTGCAGAGGAGTTTAAGATCTAGATTAAGGTGAGGTGCAGGATTATGCTCAATACGGGCCAATATTGTGGACTTTTCACCCCTGCTTTGAAGAATGTTGAGTTTTCTGTTCTGGCTGTCCGATTATGTTCGATTTTTCGTCCTGCCTGCCCGGTTACGAAACTCCGTTTTATTTGCAACGTCTGTTCTACCTCATCTTGCATCATGCGCGTCATCACAATCATAATCATTGTCATCATCATCATCATCATCACAAGCAATATGCAAGATAAGGTAGAATAGACGGTAGAAATAGAACAGTTTGCTGTAACAGGGCAGCCAGGACAGAAAATCCAACATCTCAACCAGCAGGCATGGAAGGTCTGCAATATTGAGTCCGTATTGAGCATAATCCTGCACCTCACCTTAATTCAGATCTTAAACTCCTCCGCACCAACATGTGCTCACCGTCTGAAAAGAAAAGAAGACGTGAAATGTAAAGAAAAACAAAAAAACTTACCTATCTAGCTTTAATCGACTACGACCCAGCAATATCAGGCGTGCGCGGCGCAAAGGCCGTACGCGCGTCCGACTCTCGCGATCCTGCAGGCCCCTATAGTTTCCACTGTAATGCCGGCGAATTGTAGGCGCAAAATGCCGGCAGTACTGGCGTGGCTACTTCTTCACGCGCAAATTTTACCGCATTTCACCTTCTGTGCAAGCACACTATATTAAGCGGGAAATCTACTCGACTGTAACTTTCGTCACTGACCAGAATGTATTACGTAATTACAGCCACAAAGCTACTTTATGCTTTTCCTAGCACGCATTTCAAAAGCACCGTTCAAGCAAATGGATGGTCAGAGCTTTCAAGCTGTATAATAGCGGAACCCCTACATACGCGATCGCCCCTTGCTGCAAAATGTGAAGATGCGAGAAAATTTCTCCAAAATTGCAGGCGCCGAAGATCCTCCGCCTATCGATTTGAAGATGAAAAGTCCGATTAGGCTTAGTCTTACAATATTAGGTTGGTTCACAATTAGATGCACGTTTTTGTTTTTTAGACGTTAGTGTTCAGGATAAACCTGTTTAATTTGGATACCTTTTGTGCTGCCTGGGACCCCACTTCTCCCAGTCTCTAATATGGTTTTTCATTCGTAAATCTTTGTTTCAAGCGAAGCTTCATGCTTTTAATGATAAGCGATAAAAACTTGTAAAAATTTTCTTGCACTTTACTTTCTCCGAAACTACGATAAATGCACAGATTTTTCTAACAGCAACTAATCATAACCCTTCAACTTTGTACACTGCCATTATCACCATAGAAGAAAGGAAAACTATTAACCTAATAGAAGAATTTCTTGAGATAATGTCGTCAAAAGGAAACATTTATTCGCATTCGGGTTTCAGGGCTAAGCACTATACCGGTCATGCGACTTCTTTGGTGCCCCTCATCAGTAGTTCCCAAGGAAGTATAAAAGGTAAATAAGATAGAATACGTTGAAATATATACGAACCCAGTAGATCTTAGTGGCATGAGAAACAAGTGATATGTTGAGGACCATGGTATAACTACCAAGTTTTGGCGCCAACAAATGCCGCGCTGTCACTAGTCCATGTTATCAGTCCATGTTTTTCGCACCTCATGCATAAGTGGAAGATGCACACTAGTAATAAAACCGTACTTACGTAAAATATAAGACGATGATACGTATTGAATATGACTTTATATAAAATACTGAGACTCCAACCATTGTACATAGAGGTTCTAACCATTTCCAAAAACTCTACGTCTGAAGTCTACATACTTAAAACTATTTCTGTATATTCTTAAGATCTCTGAAGTAAACGTATTGAACAATATGTAGCAAAGAAATCCAAGAAATTAGTTACTCCAACACTAGTGGATGTAGTTTCTATAGCTAAAGTGGGGTGGTATATATCTTTAAAGCTATCTATAAAATGGGATACATTGGTTGAAATATGCAGTATGTCATCTATATATCTGTAGGTATGTTGGTACAAAAATACATTATACTTCTTCTCCACAATCTGTTTTCTAATGAAAGTATATTCCATGTAAGCTAGCGTAAGATCTGCCATTTGTGGACTACAAGATGCTCCTTGTGGAATTCCTTTAATCTGTTTATATATTCTTCCACCAAAGTATAAATAACTGGCATTCAAAACTGAGTCTATCATGTAAACTGTGTCCTCTATCTGGTAGTACCTGCCTTTTGCTCTATCTTCATTTGTATATGACACTCTAGATTGATACAACCTCAAGTATTTAAATCCCCTCATGCAAATAGTAATTAGTTTTTTGAGACTTCCTAACTACATTATGTGGCAGACTAGTAAACAGGGTAGAGAAGTCTGCAGAATTTACCTCCAGATTCCGTTTAAGACTTCCCACTTCTTACACTACCTGTTTATTGTTTTCTATCGCCCAAAAATGTTTGATATTATTTCTTAGCTTAATAACCTTACAATAGTTTTGAAAGTGTCTACGAAAATGTGACAATATTAGCTGTACAATGTTTATCAAAGGTTTCAGTGTACTTCTTTTTGCACCTGTAATATACCTGAACTTTATGGGATTCTTATGCATTTTAGGTACACCATAAATTCCAGGTATTTCCAAACTACCATTGTCACTTTTTATGTTAAGTCCATTCAGAATACTGTTATGGGTTCTAATAACATCCTCTTCTTGTAAGTCCGTGCACATATATGTGTAACCGTCTGCGCCTAATTGCTCCATTTCTTTTTTCATCATTGTTACATATAGTTTTTTGCAGGTGAAACTAAAGTTGGAGCTAGCCTTATCTATAGGTGTAATCACAAAGTATCTCTATAAGCTCCTTACACAATCTCGATTATAATCTTCACTTTCGACCGAGCCCTTGTCGTATAAGTCAAATAGTTTAGATTTAACTCGTTTTCTGAAATAGTTTTGTAACTGTACTGTAACATTTTGTTCAATTTCAGCATTTGTTCTAGTTTTCTTGCATATTTTCGAGACCAGGTCTTGGACCAAAGTGTGTAGGACTTGCAGTACATCCTGTTTCGTGATAATTCCATGTGTGCGATACTTTGTACCTTTTTCCAGTAGCTTTCTAAGTCTAATATCATGTATTATTTCCATGTTACCAGTGCATATGTGATGGAGGTTGCTATCAATATATTCCGTATACTTACTACATATATATACATGGTTGTTTTTCTATATCTTTAATGCCCTGTTCATTTAGTTTCTTCAAGAAACTATTGTAATTACTAATTTGTAACCCTAAAGGGTTACCAAGTTTGTATCTAATAACAATCTACATATTTTCCAACATGTTAGATTGTTCTATGGTCGCATCAAAACTCTCTTGACATTGATACCGTTGCATAGCTTCTTTAATTTGAGTTTATCCATAATTTCTCCCATATATGGTACGGTTACCGTAAGTTGTTCCTTTGCTGTTTTGGCTTTAGTTACCTTTCTCCAGAACGGTGTTGCTGTCAAAGCTAATTTTTTATATTTATGTTCAAAGCTAAGATTACAAAATGAGTTCGCAAAAGCGAAATCTATGAGTCTATTTATGTCGTATTTATTTAGGGCTCTAAAATAAATATATAGGGCATTGCTATTCAATTCATTTATTCTATTAACAATAAATTCTGTTCTATCTTCGCATTTACCCTTCTTTCTTGACCTTCTTTTCTTCACTCTCCGCCTCTCATGGGACGCAGGATGTTTGAAGAATGGATGCCCTTCATTTTCCAATGGATTTATCAAATCCGATATATTTCTATTTCTATAGCCTTTTATTTGGTCGTTGAAACCAAATGGGTAGGCGATAAAGAAGTTCAATCCAGTATAATTCCTTTTGCCTTATTGTTAGGTTGATTTTGTTACTTTCGTTAGCATAGGTATAGTCAAGTATATCAACCTTGAAGTTCTCTGGATTAAGTCGAGTGTTTTTATAATGCTCCACCATAAAGGTACTGAGATTCTGTTTTTGGAAACTTCTTCTATGTTGGTAGATTCTTGATCTCAACTTTTGTTTCGTTACACCAACATATTGCATCTTACATGTACCACATGTAATGAGGTAGACTACATTCATAGCTTCACATTTAGCCAAAGCAGGTTCATTTGTTTTAAACGAGTAGTTAGTGGTTGTGCTTGTTACATAATTTTCAAACCTGATCTTGTCACATATGTTACATGTATTTCTATGACATCTACCTCCTTTATTAGCATTGCAATTTTCGACTTCTACCATTTTCAACCGCTGTCCCTCGTTAATATCATTGGACAAGGACGACGTGTAACTTGTATAATAAGAGTTTTCGGGGTTTGTGGACCAAAATCCATTGAGTCTGAGGCGGTCTATCCAGGACTCTTATGCGGTTTCCTTATCAGAAGGTGTTTCCTCCTCGGCTAGGGCAAGCCTCTTCATCGCTGGGTAGCGCTACCCGTGGTGTAGACCGCATTGGATATAATGTGCCCAACACCACGCCAGCGTTCTCCCGAATTAACAAGTTAAAAGCAATAACCTATGTGTATTAGCATAGCGATAAGTTATTGTTTTAAAATTTATTATTCTTTACATGAAGTAGTACCAAAACTATATTTTTACTAAGTAATTAATCCATGATATATAGCCGTGTCACACTCGATGCATATAATTTAATACGGTTAGACCCTACAAATCACAGCAATGAGCATGACTAGCTAATTGCGAAATAAAGAACTATATTAAAGATAATCAATATGCCATAAAAGTGTATTGTTACAATTGTTATTATTATTGTTATTGAGTAATCCATATATAAATAATGGTAAGGAAAAGTAAAAATAAAAATATAGAGAAAAAATAAATAAATAAATAAATAAAAAATATTGTTTAAGGCAATAACCAAACACTATGTAGCAACAGAGCTATGGCCTAATAGTAGCCGGAAATCCTGGCAAGCTAAATTAGCGGCTAATATACAAAATCCACCTATTAGACCTTCTGTCTCTGTTGACTCTTAATGTCAACAGAATAGTGTGGCCACAAATAAATGTAAGTAATGTGGGAAGATTTGCACATATACGCACATAGAGGCAAAAAAGTATGTTGATATAGCTAAAAACTATCTAGTATATAATGCTGACTAACAATACTCAATATTTTTAATATCTCTAATATCCACCTGTTAGACCTTATGTCTCTGTTGACTCTTAATGTCAACAGGGTGGAGTGGCAAACCAATCAAATCCCTATGCGTATATGTGCATATTCATGTTATGTATGTGTATGTTACCTATATTTAGAGTTTACGTAAGAAACTTTAGCTCTATTGCTACAGGTTGATACATTTAGAAAGTATAGTATAATATTACCGTGTATTTGATTAGAACTAGATATTGTAACGCGGACCGCGCACAAATTACTCACTATACGTTTAGCAGTTGAAAAACTAAGTACAAAACTTTTTTGATTCTACATTCTCTTTTTTTATATGTTTGTATTTATCTTAGTGGCGATAGTCGTTGATCTGCCACCCGTACATTGAAACGAATGTGGTCAAATTTTAGGCGCGCAGATACGCAGGCAATATAAATAGTATGAAGGTACATCAAAAAATATCTTCATTCTACTACTACTATTGCTTTGTGCTATGCTAGGAGTCTCGTCTGTCGCCGCTACTCTCCGTACCCACTAGCTCCTGGTAACAACCTGGACAGTGGTCTGTCCACTGCCATAATGTCGCTGGGAAGTACTATCGATCAAATCAAAAATCGTCAAGAAAGCATGATCAAAGACATAGAATTAGCAAGGAAAATGGCACGTACCAATTGGATTTTGGTAAGCTATTTTCGTTATCTTATATATAAAGCTGAATGTCTGTTTGTCTGTCTGTCTGTCTGTCTGTCTGTCTGTATGTCTGTCTGTATGTCTGTACGTATGTTCCGAATAGAAAATTCCATTTCTGAACCGATCCGGACCAAACTTGGCACACATACACTACGGGCCCCGGCGGGTGTCATAGGCTACTTTTCGTCATCGATCGATATCGATGTTATCGATTTTTATCGATTTTTTTGCTGAGTTCACCTACGGGGCTGGGAGTTGGCACAGGGGGGTAATCGAGCATGGGGATTCCGAATACAATATTGGTTTTCAGGATTATCGATTACTTTTATCGATTTTATCGATTTTTTTGCAAAGTTTGAGCTACCTGGCTGGGAGTTGGCACAGGGGGGTAATCGAGCATGGGGATTCCGAATACAATATTGGTTTTCAGGATTATCGATTACTATTATCGATTTTATCGATTTTTTTGCAAAGTTTGAGCTAGGGGGCTGGGAGTTGGCACAGGGGGATAATCGAGCATGGGGATTCCGAATACAATATTGGTTTTCAGGATTATCGATTACTATTATCGATTTTATCGATTTTTTTGCAAAGTTTGAGCTAGGGGGCTGGGAGTTGGCACAGGGGGGTAATCGAGCATGCTGATCATCCCCAAGGGGGGTGATCAGCATGCTCGATTACACTCCTGTGCCAAATTCCAGCCCCCTAGCTCAAATTTTCAAAAAATCGATAAAATCGAAAAAGTAATGGACGATCCTGAAAACTAATATTGTGTTCGTAATCTGCATGCTCGATTACCCCCTGTGCAAACTCCCAGCCCCGCAGGTCAAACTTCACAAAAAAATCGATAAAATCGATAAAAGTAATGGACGATCCTGAAAACTAATATTGTGTTCGTAATCAGCATGCTCGATTACCCCCCAGTGCAAACTCCCAGCCCCGCAGGTCAAACTTTACAAAAAAATCGATAAAATCGATAAAAGTAATGGACGATCCTGAAAACTAATGTTGCATTCGGAATCCCCATGCTCACTTCCCCCCTGTGCCCACTCCTAGCCCTGTAGGTGAACTCTGCAAAAAAATCGATAAAAATCGGTAAAATCGACATCGATCGATAACGAAAAGTGGACTGTGACACCCGCCGGGGCCCGAAGTGTATGTGTGCCAAGTTTGGTCCGGATACGGCGGAGCCGGGTAAGCCAGCTAGTAATTGTATAAATTATTCATTCGATTACATAAATCTACCTTTACCTTTTGGGATCACGAAAGCACAGGCGATCCAAAACTTGTTTTCCAAGTTAGGATACGAAAAGCCTGTATTTGATGCAGAGCGCCTACTGTTTACAGATCTTTTATATGTAAATAGGACGGGACTATTATGCAATATTTCGGTAAGTAACAATCTTGTCAATACCTAGTATAATAACGCAGGAAATTACAGATATTATTGGCCCAACGACATTATGAGCACATGATGCTAGATCTGCTAGATCTTTAGACTAACCAAGGCTTTTCCGAAGCGACATTGACTCCACACCGCTTGATCAAGCTCCTGAATAGTAAAGTACTTAAAATTCCATGCGTGTGCGCGGAAATGAACATATAGCACCTGAAAATTACATCTGTCGCTAAAAGGTAGATAGAAAGCACAACTCACAGCAAAAATAACACACGTTTGCATTTTCGGGATTTCATTTCAGCAAGCTATTTATAGGACTGCGAGCTGCCTTTTCCAAATTTGATGAACTACCCTTCAATATTATCCCAACACCAGTTCATCGCGAGACTGGCAACATTTCAAACCATATCCAATTCTCGATTTAGAATATTGACAAGGAATTTTCAACTTTTTTATGTGGTAATTGCGCTTCTACACTACAAAACATATCCTTGATAACGGAAGGCAGGTACTATGAGCAAATCATCTTGGTAGATACTTACTACTTGGTAACGTGAAAAGCGATTTATTGGGATTGCGCGTTGTCGACAGTGAAGTGCATTTTATGCAAATTAGCCGTGTCCAATAAATCTAATGGGTTGTTCAATAAATTCGTAGCGTTTACATCAATGAAGTGGCATCAATGACGTTTGAAACTTCTTTTTCTGCTTCCGTGCATGACCTTCTGCCACCTTACTGTCAGAATAATTCTATTAGAAAGCAGCGCGTTAGGTGCTAAGCATGTCATCTAGAAAAGCTCCAAAAACCTCAGTGGTAATGGAAACAGGCAGCTTATATGGCTGAATAGAGAAGGGAACAAAGGGTAAATTGCCCTAATTTCACGCTTATGTGACCACCTTTTTCGGGTTTTCAAGCGTGACGCTCAGCCGACTTGCTGTGTTTCGGAAAACAAGACTTATGCTCATACCTTCGATAGTCAAGAGAAAGAGCCTAGAAAGTGATAGTTGTTTGAGTTCTTGTCCCCTATAAAAAGTGAAGGTTGTTTTAGAAAAAATAGATGGAAATTTAGAGATCTGAATTGAACTAGGAAACTTGAAAAATTCATATAAAACAGAGGCTAACACATCACCAAATTTAAAACCTTATCTTGGTGGTTTCCTACGCACATTTTCGTCTTCAGAATTGCCGGTTAAATTGGGTGGCAACAGGAGCAAAGTTCTTTTCTAATTGAAAAAAGCGTTAGCTGTGGCGGTAGTTGGGAGACCGAAAGAAGGCAAACTTGTCAACAATTGAACTGAACATGTTAAACATGTCTGAAAAGTTATGTTGCACATCGACGCCAATCTGATTTTTGACGCGTCCTTTGAATTTTCACCCCCGCATGGTCGTTTCGTAACCTGCGACGTTGTCTGGATTCTTCCGCTCATCATTCTGAGCAAGTAACGTCCAAGCCGGAGAAAATTTGTTGCCAAAGCATTGAAAAAGAACGAGGTAAAGAAAAACGCACTTTTTGGTGATGTTTACAAAAAAACCGGCATAAGCAAAGAAGTAAGCTTGGCGACGTTGTCTACATCATAGACAGAAACAAGACCTATCGAATACACAAAAAAACCGAGTGAAAAGAGTTGAAGTGAAGAAAGAACAAGAGGTTTTCGAAAACTCCGTTTTTCCTATACTTCTCGTTTAAATCATAAAAAGGAGTCTTGCGACGTTGTCAGCGTGAAAATAGAGATCAAGAGCTTCAATAGATATATAGATTGTCGAAATTGGGCTCCCAACAACGAAGAAAAGGGTACCAGATCCAAATGCCCCGCGCCCCGCTTTTGGGGTAGCGAGGTAGCGCGCAAGTCGCGGAGACGCAGACGAGCAGCGGAGACAGACCAGAGCCGGCGGGGCATTTGGCTCTGGTCATTGATCTCCGCGGGATCATAACGAAACCCTGTAACATTATATACCTTTGTAATCCTCATGAGACGTCCAGGAGCACTGACAACGTCGCGGGTCTTGAAAATCACTCCATAACGAGATAGACCAGCATTTAAGTAGCGACTCTCTGCGCAAGATTTGAGTGCAGTTTCTCGTTTCTGTTGAACTCCAGCGGCTTTCATGAACTTCAAACTCTCAATCGAAGTGTAGAGAAAGATTAATTGAGAAATTTTGCTCCAGTTCCTAATTGAATTTTTGAATAAAAGTCTTTTTAGCGAAAAAGGGCCATAAACACGTAATCCTTCGGTTTTTTGAGCTTCTTTTGGATGTCACTACTATATTTACCTCATTCACATCTCTCCCTATATGGATATGTCATTAGTTATGCCATGTCATCCGGGGCTTCGCTCCGGATGACTTCCCTCTAAGTGAAGGTTGTGTTCTATCATGACGCTCAAAGTGAAGATCACCAGAGTACGTGGCTCTATGTATCGAAGGTATGCTTATGCTGCACGATACTCTCAGGCAATATGCACACTGTAAATAGTCATTGGTCGCGAAGTCCTTCGGGGTGTCTATGTTGTACGATTTTAGAGACAAAAATCACCCGCGTCCTATACGCGTGAAATTAGGGTAGTAAGGAAAGATTTGAGTAAATCTCATTATGAAGTTATCCGGTCTTTCAGGACTGTTTTAACAATGTTTGCAATTTGAGCTCATGTTGTTAGGCAAAATTTTCATAGTATTCCTTGAGCCTTTTCTTATGACATAGACGGTGCGGTAGAATTGCCCATAGATGATATTGACTATACTACAATTCTATTTTTGTTAAAATCTATGCGGGAGGTCTTGCCAGTCTCAAAAATTGACTCCCTTCTTGTACGTAACACCCTAGACTCTTGGCCTGCTTAAAGGCAGTGTCCGGGCAAAAAGTCGATTTTGAGATTTTGTGCTTACTGAGGCCTATTCGCTATGCTGAATCCGAAAATCCACACTGGAAAGCGCGAAAACGGCCAAAAAGAGCTCTAACGTAGGCGTGAAATCAAAAAGGGGCGGGGTCTTCCCCACGGTGAATTCACGGTCCCAGTTTCCGGAGCGATCTTCTCGCTTCCGATTTCAGATCATGCCTTCGCATTTGGTCTGTGGAGATGTCAGGACGGTTAGCGGAATTAAAAAGATCGCTCCGGGAGCTGGGACCGTGAATTCACTGTGGGGAGGACCCCGCCCACTTTTGATTTCGCTCCTGTGTTAAAGCCCTTTTTCGCCGTTTTCGAGCTTTCCAGTGTGGATTTTCGGATTCAGCATGGCGAATAGGCCCGGGTAAGCATAAAATCTCAAAATCGACTTTTTGCCCGGACACTGCCTTTAAGCAAGCCAATCCTTCTCGCGAGTCCCTTTGCCAGGTGTTCACAGTTTTAAGAAAAGGTGATTTTCTTCTGTATGGAACACCCTGTTTGAATCATATATTGCTTGAGCAGGCTAATTCTTTTCTGTTTCGTATTAACGTGCAAATGTCATTGTTCTTGTTTCTCCGTCAAATGTGGCAAAAACCACTTATTTTTGTAACCAGATATGGAAAGGTGCCAATAATGTTGCTTTTTTGCCTTTTGAGACTTTCATCTCCGAACTTACGAGGAAAGCTACCTGACCTACCTCGCCTTTTGGCAAATGACAAATATACTCTGAATCAGCTAACGCAATTTCAAATATACTATTTGTAGCTGCCGAGCCCCATTCCGAAGCGAGTTATGGGTTTTTTTCCTGTACATAGTTGGCATACTGATCGACTTATTGGCATCATCATCATCATCTAAGTGTCAGCGCACGTACGCCAATTTTTGAACTATGCAATACTTCCACTGCGAGCGTTGAAGGTAATTGGTGAGTGGCCCCCGCTAGCCCTTTACTCTAGCACCTTCAAGTTTGGACTAATTGACTGTCTCCGTTCATAGAAAACTAATGCCTGCAAATATTGACATACATTTAAAGGCAGTGTCCGGGCAAAATGGGGGTTCTGAGATTTCTCTGCCATGTGAAAGTAGCCCCCCTGAGACACAACATCGCGCAACTGCGAGCATAAAACGTTCGACCTAAAGCAAGAAAAACGATTGCAAATTGGGGAAACTTACGCCTTGGGGCGGGGTCCTCCGAGCTGTTTGAATTCCTGCCAGACGGCAGAGTGCGTATGCCGCCACAGTTAAAAACCGTGCGCTCTTTGCAACCTCTGCGTCTTAGCCTGGCGGGGATCCCCAAATTTCGAAATGTGAGGACTTGGAAAATGCATGTTCTCGCCGTTTTCGCGCCTTCTGATGTGGATTTTCGGATTCAGCGTTGCGGATAACCCCAGATAAGTTGATTTTTTAGAAGTCGAGTTTCTGCCCGGACACCGCCTTTAATGACTAGTGATTAGTTTCGACAGGAAATCCTACGAGTGGCTGATCATTATATAAGGTTGATTCATGATTAATGCACGTTTTCTATAATTCAAATTTCAGCCAAGATAATTCTTTTTTTGAGAAGACATTTCTGGGCGCAATCAAACTACTGTAACCATCAAATCAGTGGCTATAAAAAGATTCTTTGGCGTGACTATATCTATCACACAAAAGATTCTCTGGCCTGAAGATTGCCAAACTTTTCTCAGAAGCCTCTACTTTGAGAGAGCATAACTCATGTTGAAATGAAGTAGGATAAAGCAGACTTCGCTCATCGTGTAGCCAAGGGTCTCTCAAGCAATAATGCCAAGTTTGGAGTTTACGGAATTCTTGAAAGAAGATATCGCGAAAAAGTCGAAAGTACTCACTTTTTTCTGGCCTCGGCGGGTTCAAAAATAGGTCATTTTCGAAATTATTTCATTTACCTTCGCTGGAAAGTGAGAAAGCCCTAGCGCTTTTCTATCAAGGCCTACCCTTGCTGGATAGTGCAAAAGACCTGCAATCGCCTTTTGGTTCAAAGTTTTATACGGCACGGAAGGGCTGCGATGATTCAAGTTCGCAATTGAATTTCTCGGCTCAGAATTCATGGAAAATTTTGTTGAAACAGCATCTTGTAGCACAAAGTTTTCTAATCCTTATGCGCTTTTGAATTAACTCGACTATTCCCCATGGAAAGCAAAAAAAGTGACAAGCAAAAATCTTGGAATTTAGTTTCTTTTGTTTGAAGGATCAGAATTTTGGAATGAACGGAGATATACGAAAGCGAAGGCCCACATAAGAAACTAGAAAAAACGCTCTTTCAGAAGGCTCAGAAAGTTTGAGGAAATTGATTACACATCAAATACCAGCTGTTGGAAGAGCAGGTGGGAAAAGGTTGATTCGCTAATAATGAATCAACCGCGTTTGCATATCTAACCCGTAACACCCCTGCTCCATGACCAATACAAAGCTTGATTGACTTGGAGGGGGCACTGTTGAGGTTTTCTTGCATGAACATATTCCTGTGAGACCGCAAGTTGGCCACCTGCAGCCTAGCTTATCGTTATCGTTATTGCAATATCGTTAAATCCAGATTTTATTAAAATTGGATATATGTCACAGTGAGCAAGAGAATCGCTTCACATTGATACAAATACGCTCGCATCAAGGGTGGAAAAACAACTTTTAGAACCAGCTGCATCAAACACCAGACAAGAAAAATCGGACAAAACTTATGCAGTAATTCAGTTCAAGAATAAAGGCCATATTGTGAAGCTTTTATTGCTCTATCAATAGTTTCATACATTATATGGGGCTCATATTGTTGCAGCGCCACGATAGGTAACATTTCTTTTTCTCAAGATCTTTGTCACACTTAGAATTGACTGATAATTGTGGAACGTTTGAACCGAACTTGAGGTAGCGTTCCAAAAAAGATAGTTTATGCATACAAAGACATCCACTGCCAAGAATCACTGAAGCAAAATAGTATTATTACACACAGACAACAGTCATCGATTGGATTGCTATAGAATTCTTAGACCTCGGACAGAGTTCACGCGATTGATTGTTGCGATTTAATCGCTGGGATTTTCATTCATTTTCATTTTACATTCAAAAATTTCGCGCTGGAAAAGTATCACAATCGAAATGCAAGCTGATCGGCATGCAATGAACTTGTAACAGTTGTCTTGTAGCAATTGAGTCGAGACGATCAAATCGCGTGAACTCTGTCCGAGGCCTTACAGGTATGCGGCGCCACTCTATAGCAAAAGTTTAACAATGTTGCAGCCATTAAAGGCTATCAAGACTATCAGTAACTTAAAGTTTGCCTCAGAAGAATTTATGCACAGAAGCTAATCGGAGAATACATGGAATATTTCTAAATTCTGCTAAAGCAGGAAGGAAATGGAATGAAAAATGCCCTCGTGATTTGACACTGACCTAGCATGTGAGCCACCCTATATTGAAGGTGCTATTGATTTCAAGCACTGGAGGTTAATTAGGCAAGAGCTTAGATTTTGCTCTCACAATGACCTATGGACAATCCAAAGCTACACAAAGGAAAAATTTTATTAGGCTAAGGTAGGTTGTCGATGCCTGAGGCGCAAATGTCGCGGAATATCGCAGGTGTGGTACAATACATTAGCCTGGCAGAATTATTAATCAGAAGACTTACCATTAAGGCATTAGTAAAATGCTAACTCTGATAGGCAGTGAACGTTAATAACCTCTGATCAGCAGAAATGCATAAATCACTGCAAGGTATGCTTATGACATGACCTTTACGATACTTCGAAATCAGATATTATACCAGAATGTGCCGATATTCTCAGCACTTTTATGAAGTCTAACAGAGTCCCTTCATTCTTAACAACATCTTTCGTATCAACGATGGATTGTTGACAGGCATAAAGCTACGGCCTTGTTTACGATGATCTATGAAAACACAGAGCTGAAATTGAGATAAGCTCAAATGCTGCAATGCGTATGTGCAGCATGTACTTCTATTGAAACCAGTTGAAAGCAGAGATTGAATGAATAAGATTGATGGAAACTGAGTCGACAGAAATAAGCTGCAATAAGGCTGCACACACCTCGTAGAGTAAGTTGGACTGCGATTAAATTTCTGCAAATGTGTCACTTTGCAAGGCACTGCATTGTACTTTGAGCAAATCAGTACCTTGCTTTTATGTTAAAACAATATAATTGTTGAAATGGGAATTCCAAATGCAGCTCTTTTCATACACAATGACGGACTACACAACATTACACTTTGAGTTGATTAAAAAGGCTTTCAATAGTTGCAGGCTGAGCGAGACATGAAGCAGCTAAACGCAGTTTTGATCGTAGGTGTTCAGATTTTTTATACAAATATCACAATAGCATTTTTGTTTTTCGATAGGATTTTCTTTCTTTTGAAAGTCAGGGACATCAAAAACGTCTTAGAAGTCTTGAATAAACTGAAGGACAAAATTTACTCAAAAAACCAGGAACCGTGGTTTAAAGTGATGTTTCTAGGTGCTGCCATTGATGTTTTTTTCGACGGCATCAAGGAGTATTCAAAAGTCTCCAAAGGAATCAGTGAAAGAAAATGAAATTCCAACGGGTGTTGATAAACCTGCAAAGGGGTCAGAGATGAGTAATAAAATTCCACCGGCAACGGCTGTTAAAAAGCCTGCAACGGGGCCACTGAATACTAATGAAATTCTAACGGACCCAGTAGAGAAGATTGGCCTTAAAAAGCCTTGTCGCAAAAGCAACATGATTGCCTCTCACTTGATCGCGGATGCACTCAGGGACACCTTCAAAAAAAATGTGGTAAGACAGCACTTTTTTGCTTTGCTTCTGTAATGAGAGGTTGTCTAAAAAACTTAGAAATTGGTTTGAAAAAAAATAGATGCGGAGGTATTGGAACATGTGCATATTTCAGTATGCGAAGTGCTTTTACGTTACTCTCACACATATGTTGCACCTCTGCTTGAAACTCGGAGAACCATGGGTTAGTATAATTTTGAAGTGTACGATTTAGAATTTTACCACATTATATGCACTTAGCAGTTTCAAATGCTGTTAAGATAAAAGTGACTAGTGCCTAGAAACAGACTAGTTTTCAGGATCGCAAATGCGAACTTAGCCAAAGCTCATTTAAGTCGCTTCAACGCGCTCAAGTGCGAGGTTTTCTGACTAACCGCGACGCCGCTCTGAGCGTAGGCATCCATAAATTGTTTGTTTCTGTTTCTTCATATTGCTACCTTTGGTTATCGATATAGTTCAGAGGCGTGAGCAAGATGGTGTTTCTCAAACAAGCCCTAAAAAGGTTATATTTCTTTTATAAAAATGTAAGTGGTTTTTTTTCGCAGACAATAAGTTTTCCAAAGCTAATACAATTTAGCTGAAGTATGAATTCCTGGATCTTGGATGTTCGTGGTGGATTGTCAACCGCAGTTATCGTAGATTCATTTGTATAGCTGTTCCAACAAAAGAGTGATCAATTTTAAATTCGTCTTGCTAAAATGCTCAGAAGATTACTGTGCATTTACTAGTTATTTGCTTAATTTTCTAAAAAAAAGGTTTTTTTTGCGTTGATTTTCAGGAGATTTGATTACTCACACAACAAAATGATTCCTGACCTTCACCCCGGTAATAAAATGGCTAGAACTTCCGTTTATTTCGCTGAATTAGTTGTAGTTTATTCTAGAGCATAAACCACTTGCCTTTGCTTATTTCGCTCAGGTGACTAAAGCACTGACTTGGAAATTGGCTGGTCCCGCAATTCATGTAATAGGCTCGCATTCAATAGCCTCTTCGACTAAAGAAGTAAAGTGCGTTTGACGCATACCCACAGAGGGTATTGAAAACGCCAAAAACTTTATCATTTACTCTTATCAATTTTGCTCAAATTATGCTACGGTTCCCGTGTATAGCCATCACCCACACGAATATAATCTGCTTGTTAACTGCAGAAAAATCATTAGTTAGTAAAAGGAGGACGACAGAAAAAAATGTAGTTAAGGCTAGTTTCTTTGAATGGAAATTTACTGGAACAACTTTGCACAGTCTTTAGCCACGTCGAGAGCTCGCCTGGCAAACGTGTTCGTGGAACGAATATGGTCCAGCTGAGTAATCGGCTAAATACGATTTTTGCAACTGGAACTCGTAGATGCAGCCACCGATGACATTTAAAAAGATTGTAGATGTCTGAAGCCAAGGGACCATGGAACACTAGAAGTCCTAAGACTAATGATTATTCTATGCAAGGCGCAAGTTCAATTTTGAGAAGCCACTCAGCCCGCGCTGTGTTTTGGAAAACAGTCCTTATTCCGCACAATTCTTTCAGGCACAGGATCCTAGGCTCGTAAAACCCTTTTACTGTGTTTGAACTAGTCCATTTTAGAAAAAAAACCTGTGTCTTGTACACGTGAAATTTGGGTATATATTTAGATTTCGATGATCACCATCAAAAATCTGTCTACGAAGGTATCCCTTTCAAGGATAGTTCAAAGTTCTTTCATGGTTTCAGTTAACACGTATATCTTGAGCAGCATGCTCAAAAGCCTACACTGTGTATGATGTTTCTACAGATATTTTTACTGTAAAAGATGTCACGGTAGCGATTTAGAACGAAATAAATATTACTAATGCATCTTGTTAAGCTGGTTTCAAAATTAGATTTATCTGTGGACTGTATTCTAAAAGAGTTCATAAGCGTTTGGAAGTCCAACTATGGCGAAACTCATCTGCTTTCGGTGAATGTATGCATCACTTGTAGTCACTACCAGGGTCAAGCAAGGGGTGTGGCACACTCGCTGGTTACGACCCCCCCCCCCCCTGATTGCTGTCTTACTAAGACCCCTCCCCCTGAACTATATACCCAAGATAGCATTACCAGAGTTGAGAAAGAAGTCAGGCACAAGTCTTTCGAACCCCCCCCCCCCCCTGCCATGAAAGCGCTCATACGACCCCTTCTTCCTCCTCTTAGCCTCCGGACCATAGTTGCGATAGGGGGAGTGATGGATGTTACCCCCTTCACTTTGAAGCCAAACTCCCGATGACCCCCTTCACCTGGGCTGAGATTGGTATTGTACTCTGAGAATATGATAAAAATCGTATTGAAAGGTTTTGCAGGCTAAGTACCTCAAGCAACAAGTACACTCATAAATTTACAAAGAAACGGTATTTATGTTTATTTATATTATTTATTTATCCTCGTAGCGTTCATATGGAGAGCAGAAAGTGTGGACGAAAAAGCAGTTGGTTTTTGGAGTACATAAAATCCCTCGTATCTCGCGGCACAGAAGACCTAGAAAAAAGTCGACGGTCTACGTCGATTTCCCATGATCTCAGCTTTCGAATGGTATACAGCATGTTAGGGCTTCTTTGCTTCCCGGCTCTAAAAATCATTTGCTTCGGTGACCCATAAAAGCCAATACATTGTGTAGGTCGTCCCGAAAGTTCTTGCGCACGATTTTCAAAAATTCATAACTTTGATTTTTCCAACCGATTCGACTGCTTCTATTTTCTGAAATAGTAAGTCATGTTTTTTATAATGACATCTTATCTGCTTACTAATGGCCATCTGTTGCATAGATAAGAGCGATAGAAGAATATTGGTCAAAATTTGAATTTTTCGTGTAGGGTCGTAAAAAATCGGAAACTTGCAACAAAATCGGAGCAGTCGGGATTGTAGGTTCTTTCACCAGCTCTTCCCAACAATGCAAAGTTTGCGCCGATTGAGGGTCTCTATGAAAAGTTATGATTTTCGGGTAAGCAACACAAAAGGGCGAATTCGGTTTACTTTGGCATTTTTCAGGGAAATCATAATTTTCCTTAGAGACGCTCAATTGGTGCAAACTTTGGATTGTTAGAGAGAGCTGGTGAAAGAACCTACGATATCGACTGCTCCGATTTTTGTTGCAAGTTTCCTATATTTTATGACCTTACACAGAAAATTCAAATTTTGACCATTTTTCTTCTTTCGCTCCTATCTATGCAAAAGATGATCAATACTAAGCACTGAGATGTCATTATAAAGAGCATGACTAACCTTTCACATAAAAGTGTTTGCAGTCAAATCGGTTGGAAAAATCAGAAGTTATGAATTTTTGAAAATCGTGCGCAAAAACTTTCGGGACGACCTAATAAGAGCGAGGTAGAGCAAGTTAATAGTAAACATGTGCTATGAATTGACATCGTTATCAGCACTAACGGGAACGTGAGCTAACGCATCTATTTAAGCGTGCTTATCGTTGTTGTATGTTTATGTTTTTTTGGTAAAAAATGCGCTTTTGATTGACAGTTATGCCATCATCATTAGCACACTCTCAAAAAACTATGGGAGATTGGCGAATTTCCACACCTTCACACAAAAACCCGCCCATTTCTGGAATCTATACTCTGTAAACCTAGTGCTGAAGAAGGTCACTTTAGTGAAAACGCTCTAGACTCACCCTACCTAATTTGTAGAGAATAGTTGGTTTTAATGAATCAAAAACCTTGAGACATGCAGAAAAATAACATGTTATTAAAATATCCCTCAATGTTTTGGAAAGGTTGGCAGTTTGAAGAGGAAACGGCAGGCAGAATACTTTACAAAATCGCAGATGACTCGCATGTGTTCCAGTTCAACAGCGAGGCAGAAGGAGAATCTTACGCCGCCGAATCTTACGAAAATATTGTCGACATTGATACAGAGTTGACAATTGAGCGAAACTCTCTGATTCGCTACATAAGGAATCCAAGCAGATTGCCTACTTTTAATGAGGAAATGTCCAGGAAGTCCATTGCTGATCTTCAAGTTGCTGAAGATTTCAAAGCTGCTAAATTCACAAACACGGATATGAACAAAAGGAAAGTGTTATTACAAAGCATAGCTACTGCTCTTAGATCCCGACAAGAGTGCGAACCCAACTCTGTGCTTTATTTTGGAAGTTATTCGCCTTGTGACATTATGACCTATGACATTGAAAAAAAACCAACGTGCAGCATAGTATCTACTTTGTTCGGCTATTTCGCAGATGCTGTTGAAGAAGAAGTTGAGAAGCTTTCTCATCAGTTAACAGGACGTATGCCAGAGGAGGTGAAGCCAGAGTTTGACAAGGCCCAAAAAAGTATGCAAAATTTCATTCCCGTGTGGCGAAAGTATATGCGATCTCGCTCTTTCCCCATTATTTACCGCAAAAATCTGATGGACTTACTAGCAAAGCTAGTTTCCATTCCGCTAGCACAGCAGAGGTGGAGAAAGAAATTTTCCATCCACTCTGTTATTGGAACACAACGCAGAAGTCGTACAACGATGGAGCATCCAAGCAATTACTTAGGGTTTGTCAACCTTCTACTGAACATATTGTTATCTGAAAACTTCATCTGAAGGATTGGTATAAGTGGTCCAGACAGGCTATTACCGTATGACTTTTTGAAATATCCTAAAAGATGGTATGAAGAAACTGGTCACCTACCTGCGGACTTTCCTGGTGCTACCAGAGGGCCAGGAAAAAATCACAAAAGCGCTTAGAAAAAGAAGAAAGTTTCAAATCCATTTTCGACTCAGAACGCTTTTGCACGCAATTCTACTTCTACTCCGATGACCTTCTGGAAGAAGAAGAAGATATTTCAGGCAGCGAACTTGCTGTCTCTGACGTTAGCGATAGTAATATTGTTGATGATGATGTGCAGGAATTGAAGTTGTTCCTAACTTGTACATCTTTTGGGATAAACCTAGCAATAAGTTATCAACAAACTTTCGCTTTTTGTTGATGCAATGAAACAGGAGCACAGATCTCCATAAAGTCATTTTTTTTGTTTTAATTTCTTTCAAAGTGTTTAAAATTTTTTGTGCCTAAATAATTGCAAATTAGAGCTCTTCATACCACGCTTTTTACCTTTTCTCTCTTCCTCCCCCCCCCCTCCCCCTAGACTCACATACCCCCTTCACCCTGGAAGGTCGGGAACAGCCGAGACCCCCTTCACCTGAGGAGAGCCCGGCTCCCCCTATCGCACCTATGCTCCGGACCTCAAAGTGTGACATTCTGGAGGACACCATCTATTTCTAGAGAGTTTTCAGATTTTTGAGAGCTGTACGTGACTGTGACTGCACTTTACAATCACCCTTAATTTGACGGCTGATTTTGATCTCTATGGGATATTGAAAGGGCCATAATTTTCTTATGAGTGGGGCTTTCGGCTCCAAATTTCCAATGTAGCAAGAAGAAGCTATGTGCTCAATACTCATACCAGCAATGGAGCGCTTTCTGGATTTTGAAGGCAAGTTAAGGGGTTGCGGCACACCCCCTTAAGAGCTGCGGCAGCCGCAGCTTTTAGGGGGGTGTGCCGCACCCCATTAACTATATCAAAAAAACATTTTTAGCTGACAGTATTTATATGAGTCGATAGCCTAAACCTTGTAGATTCCATAGGACTGTTTGGAGCCTGATTTGTCTTCTTAGCTCTAAGTAATATTTGGTGAAAGCACAGCGATCAAAAGCGAAAAATGGGAAAAACGAGATTTTGGTTGGCTTCTAATTCCACAATTTGCAGGTCTTCTGAAGCGGGATTCCTGAGGTGGACAAAGAAGGAGTAGTGCTTTGTCCTGAGTGCAAAAACGGATAGCTAATTCACCTTTGAAACAAAATTAACCTTGTTGGAATTTGACAATTTCATTTAGGTGGCCTAGTATCTTGAATCTTCAGAATTCGCTCACACTTTGTCTACAGGGGTTATTTGACATGCTAATTATGGATATGATACGAATACCATGTTATCACTATCATCAGATTACCCAACTACGACCCCCTCCCCTTTTGACTCCTCAGTACGACCCCCCAGGGTGGAGTGCCGCACCCCACGCTTGACCCTGGTCACTACACTCATCACCACGTCAAACACGCTCTCCCAAGGTGGACTTCAAAACACGTTATAAACTAAAATTACAAATGACTTCACCTCCCTTTAACTTCTCATAACTTTCTCTAGAGAACTGCCAGCAAACGTGGTAGATTTATTTCGAAATATTTTGTCAAAATGCCTAATCATATGCATTCCGCTCCAGTTCGCCACAAGGATTGGGATTCTTCCCTTGTTGGATATAGTGTGGACCCCGGCCAGTTTCCCATAGGTACCTCCGCGACTCACTCGCAGCGCACGCCCTTGCTGATGCTTTTCACCCCACTTATGAGCAGTAGAGGCATATCTACGTACACATAGGAAAGTAATGAGAAATTAAACCTCTAGCCTCACTTCGGACCTATGCGAGATTAAAACGCACGCAACCTCCACTGTACTTCACGTTATAATGCAAATTTCGCACTTCCACTGATGGGGAGCGGTAATGAGTATACATGGAGCATAAAAAGAACCATTCTTAGAACATTTCTCTTCGCTTCCTTTGTAGAAACTAGAATAGAATGATAAAAGAACTTCCTGTAGAAATCCCCAGCTTCTCGAAACATAATTTTTACTTGAGACACCGTCTGCACTTTACAAATCAAACCGAAAAGGACTCTTATTTTATACGAGGAACTTTTGAAGGGATAGTTCCTTAGAATCACTCGAATCTCAATTTCTCGGCAGAAAAAAATTACAAAAGTACTACTCATGAGAAGCCCTCAAGACTAATACAGCATGTGGAACCTCGTCACCAGAGGGAATATAGTACAACAAAACAAGGAAATGTAGGAGAGGTGAAAAATTTTATCAGAAGCTAGGACAGGATGCGCACCGAAGGCGCGCGTTGCAGGTGCGTCACGCAGGTACCCAAGGCCTGAGGCATACCTCACGCGATTCGGCCAAATCGCCACTTTAACGCGACTTGGCGATTTGCCAGATTTCTACAAATTCATCGTGCGCGCTTCTCGGACGCATACTTGGGTAGCTTATATAAGTTGTTGCAAACGGACCAAGTTCTGACCAGAGACAGCGCATTAACAACAAATAACGAAGAGTCGCTGTTGTGGCAATCGCGCAGCGACCGGAATCGCGCGAGGTATGCCTTAGGCTTAAGGGGAGCCGGCCGGGGTCCACACTATAAGGGCCGCATGCACTAACATCCCTGCGGTTCTCAATAACTAGGCAATAGACGATTGTTATTGAAACACTCTTGGAATGAGTTGAAAACCTACGCTGCATATACTCATACTTCTTCCCAGTAAAAAAACATAAATGCTGCTGTGCCCACCATGAATCTCCATTATGGCAACGATGTGCATGTCGAGCTTGTTTTGAGAAAGGTTTGATTCATTATGATCTGTCCAGATGTTTGAAAACAGGAGATTTCATAGCCGTACTTCTTGTGCGTCTTAACCGTGTACTTCAGTTTAAGTTGTCGTGAACGTGGTTGTGTTCGGTGTTTAGCTCTA